>BLKR01004152.1:0-117855 GCA_011170035.1 Teleogryllus occipitalis
TTTCTTTAATTATTTTCCAAAGTTTCTACTCCTATCCATGTTAGGCGTGACACACACATACGTACTCACACAAGGAATGTGGAGAAAACTGAGATCAGAGACCTAATTCATCGGAAATCTCGACGCCAAATTTTTGGACAATTACTATTTATCTTCCCGTACACTACGTACACCCGAGACCTAGTGGCATGCTGAAGTGTATGGAACATGAAGCAATAATCATATTTTTTCTCTAGACGATTGAGCAAAGAATGTAGGTTGGCTGTTTTAGAATAATTATTATTTTCTCTTTTGCTCGTCTGGGAAACCACAGAGTCGCAAGCAGCTTGTTGACCGCAGCGCCTCCTGGCGACCCAGAGGGACGTCAGCTGCAATGACAAGGTGACTCCTCCTCCAAGAACTCGGAGCTCTTTGGAGAAAAATAATTGCAATTCGTCAACGCGTAAGAATAACCTAACCTAGTCAAGTTGTTGATGTTTGAATATAGCTGTTACTTGTAATTATCCAAACAATATTCTCAAAGCATAACTATGCAAGTTATAAATAACGTATGATATCTATAGCTTTATTGTCTTTTGCCATTATCCAGTGAGACAAAGACGAGCAGAATTACCGGATTTATTGGAAAACCGCGTCAACAGGAGGCCCTGGAAGCAATTTGTGCGGAATGCCAGGCGGCTGGCCTTTGTGCCGCGGCGGAGGTCGCAATGCGCAGGCGCGAGGGAGCCGGAGGTCTTGCGGAGGGCGTGGGGTGGCGCGCGGGCGGCTGATAACGAGGGCGCCAAAGGGCGAAGGGCGCGACGACGCGCCTCCGACCTCCCAGGACGAAGGGCTGCGAACGGCTTCTCCGTTTTGGAACTGTGCGCCCTATTGGTCCAAGGGTACAGTTCAACGAATCTTCACGGGTTTAGATTACAGATTAATAATTCGAAAAAAAGCGGGGGGGGAGAAAAAAGAGGAAAAATCAAAAAAGGAGAAACAAAATATCAAATATTAAAAATATAGAATAATAGAAATGGGGAATGCAGTTTAAAAAAGCAGAAGAGGAGGGCACAAGGGAAATTATGTGATCAAAGAGAAAAAAAAACAAGAGGATTCACGAGAAACGGGAGAATTCACGAGAAAGATGAACTCGTGCGTAAACTTTTCTTGCATTAAAATATTTATGTTGAGTTGATTATAAGAGTATTATAAGAGGCTTTTGTTTTACATGTAGTTTTTCAAGGAAAACCCTTTGGTTTTGATTTTTCTTTTCGGACAGTTGTATTCAGCAACATGTGTATTTTTTATATATCTCGGCACATTTTACTTTTCTAGAACTCGTGCTTATAAACATGTGCTAAACTAAATATTCCTTCTTCTTAGTTTAGGAGGTCGTCACTTGCCAGAGTGCATTGGTAAATGAAGGGAATGGAGAAACATACGTTCAGGTCAACTTTCGGTCCTTAATTTCCACGATGTATATTGGTTCTTCCGTCATTATTTCAGCATAGCTCATTTGTTTAAAAGGAAAAATATTAAGCCTTTAAAATACATTATAGGTTTGTGAGAGCATTTGAAGGCGTGTAATGATGTGGAAAGGGTAACATGTAAGGACGATAAATCTTGTTCGAAGCAACACGCCTCGTGGAGAGCAACACGCAGATTCAGCAGCTTATTGCAATAAGAAATAATGTCAGCGCAGGAAAGCATTAAAATATTACCCTAAACATTAATCACGTTCACAAAATGGTCAGTTATCACCTGTTCAGTGTTCACATTATTATTAGAGTTCGTAATTCCTTGCCATCCAGCCATACTAAAATTGACCCGCGCCATTTCGCGCGAAAATCGTGAAAATCTCAGAGTCCAACACTGCAGTTGATAGTGCATTGCAACGTTAAACAACTCGTACAATTTTTAAGATCTGATGGAATGAAAACAATTTATTACAGGGAACATTTTCTGGAATTACTGATGTGTCTAAGATTCCATGGAATTTGGTTCGACGTCACAGCAGATATGTTGTCCAAGTGACAAATCATTCGTGTTACATTACTCTCGAAGGCACGCAATTCAAAAATGCACGAACTTTAATCCGATTAGGCCCAAGGAGGGCTTATACTCAGCGAACCAGGGGCCTGACGTTAAATATAAAATGTAAAATGGATTTTGTGGTAATAAGAAATGATGAATAGTTCTGGTATATCTTCGAAATTGCCAATTTTATTAAGTGATTAGCGCATAAAGTTTATTAGGAAACCACTTCGGATTAAATTACGTAATGAATTATAAGGCAGCTTCAATCACCTTATCATTCAATTCAATTCAATTCATTTTTATTTAAAAAAACTACTATACGAGAATAGTCTTATATTGTTCTCCTACACCGTGTTATGTTCTCAAATAATACACTTTTACTCAAAATGTATTTTGGTCTCATTACAGTTCCATTCATCGCAATGAAACTAGACCTGCATACCTCTTCTCTAACGGTTCACTGTTCAGATTCGTCTGCTGAAATCTCTCTGTCGTCAGCCGCGGAGAAAAACATTCCGGAGCCGTTTGTAGCCGCATCGCATTAGGCCAACACACTCGTAAAATTTACAGCGGTGCTTGGAGATGGAAACAAATGAGAAGTGCAGTTCGTTAGGGCTCCAACGGGGCGCACCGCTAGGGTGAGTCAGCGCGGGTGTTGGAGAGAGGGGAAGGAGAGGGGAGGAAGAGAGAAAGTGGCGGCGAATCGCTGTACAACGTCTCTGCGCGGACCGGGGGGCGGGTTGGGGGCGTGGCGCGGGTGCGGTTACCACCACCGCCGTCCTCGCTCCTGCCCCTCGCCGTCAAAGTGTTGCCTCTGCTGGCTGCCCCTGGGCTGCTGCCCCTGCTGCCGGCCCCCGCCGCCGCCCCCTGCCGCCGCCCCCGCCGCCGCCCTCCCTGCTGCCGCTCCCTGCCGCCGCCCCCCGGGGCCGCCGCCCCTGCCGCCGCCCCCGCTGCCGCCCTGCCGCCGCCCCCGCTGCCGCCCCCGCCGCCGCCCCTGCCGCCGCCCCCGCCGCCCCTGCTGCCGCCTCTGCCGCCGCCCCCTGCCGCCGCCCCCGCTGCCGCCCTGCCGCCGCCCCCTGCCGCTGCCCCGCCGCCGCCCCCAAGCCGCCGCCCCTGCCGCCGCCCCCTGCCGCCGCCCCCGCCGCCGCCACTGCCGTCCCCGCAGCCGCCCTGCTACCGTTCCTAAGGCCACCCCGCCGCCACCCCGCCGCCGCCCCCAACTACCGCCCCCGGTACCGCCCCAACTACCGCCCCCGCTGCCGTCCCCGCTGCCGCCCCCGCTACCGCCCCCACTGCCGCTGCCGCAGACGCCGCAGCTCACGGCTCCACTGCCGCAGTCACTGCTGGCTCCGCCCCCTACTGACGTCACTGCCTCCGCCTCCACCGCCGCCGCCGCCGCCGCCCCTGCCGCAGCCGCCCCCGCTGTCGCCCCCGCCGTCGCTACCGTCCCTGCTGCCGCCCCCGCTGCCGCCCCCAACTACCGCCCCCGCTGCCGTCGACGCCGCAGCTCACGGCTCCACTGCCGCTGTCACTGCCGACTCCGCCCCCGCTGGCGCCACTGCCCCCGCCTCCACCGCCGCCGCCGTCGCCTCCGCCGCTGCACCTGCCGCCGCCGCCGTCGCCGCTGCCGGTGGCGCAAATTGACGGATCGTGTTGCTGTTTACGGCGCGCGTTAGGCGGCGCGGAACGAGCCGCTTGCGCTGCCGGGACGCTGCATTGCTCCGCGGCTGAGGGAGGGGCGAGCTGTTAAAGGGGTCAAATGCTGGACGAAGGGGCCAAGAGGAAACTCAGACGTTTGCTTTGGACGATTTGCTTGGGGCGCCAAGTAAACTTTGTCTTAAATCAGTAATGTTGGTTTCCACGAGAAAAGATACATCGTGTGGTGTCTTCAAATGTAATGTTCAATGAGCAAATCGCATTAATGTTTGCAATCATTTAACACAATTTGTGTACTGGGTTGACTCTTCGATGCAGGAAATTAATTAATGTCTTAGTTTTCTTTATTGCATTTTTTACAAATTGTAAAACAAATATTGGTTAGTCCGGAAGCTTAGAAACGGATGAAAGCGAGAGGGTAAGTGTGCAGAATGTAAATTAAGAGCCGATACAGAGGGTAGGGTCGTGTCAACTTGAAGAACTTGGGATATTAAAGGAAAGATTTTCAGAATATTTACAATAACGACAATATTGAGTTTTTGTCTTAATTGATGAAGTTTGGCTACAAACATTTCTCGATTTGATGCTCATCAGGTTTGATAAATCCATGCTAAAAAAAGTTGCAAGTTCTCATGCGGTGTAAGCTGATCAATAAAAAACATCGGTATTGCCATTGCTCGAGGAGGTCGACCTCTGAGAGCTAAATTAACAGAGCATGACGGGTTTCCTACTAATCGAGGGTACCACATCATATGTTTAACTTAGTTGCATTAGATTTCCCGTATGTTCGCAAAACGTGAATATCTTCGATACCATAGTTACATGTTATTCCGTACATGGAATTTCTCACTACTTGTTCAATAGCAAAAATAGATCATTTATACCCTCTCTGCATGCCCTCGAAATTTGTAACATTTATTGTAACATTCAAACTGTGTATAGAAAATGTCTGAAAATAAATGTTACAAACTTCTCGGGCATGTGGACAGGTCACAAATGCTCTCATTCTGACAGTGAACATATAGTGAGGAATTGCATATAACGGAATAATTAAGAATTTATACACATGACTTTTCTCCTCAATTTTAGGTAATCCCTTGTGCAAAGGAAGGAACATGAAATCTTCTTTACTACGTAAGAACGTGACCTGCCATACATTATGCACCAAGAATTGTCTATAATTCAAGGGAAAGATGTCACATGTATAAATGTATATAACATCGTTACATGGAAGTTCTCACTACATGTACTCTGAGAGCCAAATTAACAGAACATGACGGGTTGCCTACTAATCGGGGGCGCCATGTCATATTTTAACTTCGTTGCATGAGATTTCCCTCATGTTCGCAAAACGTGAATATATTCTATACATGTTACAAGAAATTTCACACTACATGTTCATTGTCAAAAACGGATCATTTCCACGCTCTCTGCGTGTCCTCGAAGTGTGTAACATGTATTCTGAACCAGCCTATATATGGAAAGATAAGTGGGCGTATCCCGAACGCGAGACGCGTGGGTGGGCGTGGGCGCGCGCCGCCCGCGGCGCTAGCAGGCTGTGTGGTATCCTACGCGGCGTCTAATGAGCGGCCCTTAGACGGCTCGTTGCTCGCTCGTTGGAAGGGCTGCGCAAATTGGGTCTCGCCACGTCATTCAGCGCAACGCCTCTTCTCCAGCGAGCACTCTCCCAGCCTGCGACCGAGCGCTTCGGGCACTTCGGAGTTTTAATACTTCCCTCTCGGAGCTAGGAGCATGTATTTACGCACGCTCGCTTGCTTCATGCTATTGAAATCTTCGGGGATAGGATTCGGATTATTCCTGTTTGGAGAAGGTGACTTCCTGTTTACTATCGTGTATTAAATTTAATAAAAGGATGTGGCGTTTTCTGGTAGAGAGAGTGAGAGAGGTGTTCCCCAAGGGCTGGTTCCATATCCACCAACCAAACCACCAACCAAAGTTCCAAATCCACTAGAAACTGCTTCTATATCCGAATATATTTGCAATACATCTGAAACATTCTACTCTCTTCTTCCGTCATACCCTGACACTACTATCTTCCAGCTGGAAAAACTGCAAACTTCCCACTTCGCTACCGATTTGATCGCATTAGCTAACGAAAATGTGCTGCAGATTACTAATGAAACATAAGTATGAATGTATTTTCATTGTCAATTTTCTGGACTCTCAAGCTAGTATGATATAAACCGAGCCGAGGGTGTGGAAAGTCAAGAATTAATTTTTCTTTCGAAAAATGTCAGAAATTATCCCCTACACCCAAATGGGTCAATTGTGAACAAATTGCAAGAAAAAGTGTGGGCAGATTTTATATTTATATCTGGTGCCCGTCCGCGATTCAGAGCCGTAAACGGTACACTGCCAACACATTTCTGATCATCTATCTTGTAATAGACTTCGATAGAGTGTAAATCCACAATATAGCAAAAAGTTATCTCAAAAACTACGAAGGATGTCGCGTGGAGAGCATGGTCTTCTCGGAATGAAAAAGTGCAGTTTTTGGTCTCTGGGAGTTCAGGTTCAAACTATCCAAAAGAAGTGATAAGTATCTCTGAAATTCTAAATATATAGAGACTAAATTACTCGAATTCATTTCAGTTATCGCCTTGTATTTCGATAGATCCTCTGCTTATAACGTTGTTGATTCATTTGTGACAGGTGGTTAGCCACAAACTTAAAAAGACTACATAAAACGAAGGTATGGATATTATTTATCAAGAAGGCCGTATTAGATCATGGTATAATACGAACATGTCGGATTCGCTCAGAACTGTAAGAACTCTTAGAGATTGTCCCTAAACTAGCAAGAAAAATCAAATCTCGGGCTTTGGACGTAAAATGTTTTGAGTGCACAGAAAAATAAAGAGAGCAAGGCGAAAAGGAGAGGGAATTAAGGTAAACAAGGAGAAATAATATTTTATTCTTTTAAACGAATGTTCGTAATGACAGTGACTAGACCAGTTGGAACTCTACATGGATTTATTCTGCCAGAATTGCCCTTCATCGGACAATATTTGAGAAACTAGACACACTATTTCAAGATGGAAACAAGTTTTTTCCGGAATGTAATACATAATTTAATCCTGTAATAAATATTTTAACCATAAGAAACAGTAAATAATTGTATAGTAGTATAAACATTGTTGTAATTAAAGGGAATAATAATAATATTCATATTAATAATAGTCAAAAACTAAAACAAGACAATCAGTTAAGAGATTCTTTCGTCTACACAATTAGCATCGGACGTGTGTTGGCGGCGCCGTCTGTCGGCCATGTCAAACGGCAGCTGCCCAGCTGCTCGGTACCCTGGGGTGCGCCTGCAGCGACCAACCCTCACGTGCTGCACCGGGCCGTAAACGTCAGGTTGCGAGCGGAGCGCCGGCGACCGACGGGGCAGCATGCGACGGTCGCGCCCCGCCGCCATACACGTGCGCCTCTACATCGCCTGTTTTCTGCTCTAAAACCTGCACGCCACACGAACCGACGACTTTGCGGAATTATTTCAGAGGAGTGCGACATCAGTTAGAGAACGATAAACTGTTCTCGTGTCTGATGTTTTGATTAAAATTGTGGAATTTTATTGTTTTTAGGTTTAGAGGTCTATTTTATTTTAATATTTCCATAAATCGTACATAAAATACTACTACAATTTTTAGTATAAATTTCACTGGCGGAACAAGCCCTATTGTTAATAAATAGAGGGGAATTATTTTCCTCTCAATCTCTTTTCCTGAGATTTTATTCACTTTTGCATATTCCTAAGTCTTTGTGTTTAAGAAGAGTTGCAAATTGCCCCTTGTCTACATATCTAGTTTTATATTTTTCTCTTTCATTGTAGGTTAATCTTTCTCTCATCCTTTCCGCGTCTTCTTTGTTTCTCACCCGTCTCTTCTTCATTCTTTATAAAAGTATTCTCTCCAGTTATACCGTATTACATAATAATATTAATTTTATATTACATTAAAGTTATTACATTAGTTGTATCACAAAAAAGTTCTATATAGATGTAAATTACTATCCTTAATTTCCTTTCTTTTAAGAGTAATAAGTACGTACATCATAATATTTGTGTGAACTATTTAACAATAATGAAAAAAAGTAATGTACGAACGAACTGTTGTCTCAAACCGTGCACACTCACTAAATTAATCCTCAGTATTTCTTCTCGTTCATAATCTTCATCCATTCTGTTCCTCCCCCTTATTTTCATCGCTGCTTCTGTCCACTTGTTCTGCGTGCTGAGCGACCGCTTTGTTCGGAGCGAGCTGGTCGTTGGGATTCGCGGCGCCGCGTGCTTTTTCTATCGTCCGCGAAGGCGGGGGCGGAGGCAGGGGCGGGGTGGAAGAACGAGGCGGCGGGGGCGGCCGAAGGGCATTCGTCTATTGTTCGACCATGCCGCTTCCCCGGGCAGTCGCCGGTTGGGCCGCCGGTGTGTCTCGACCTGAAATTCCTTAACGCTGAATGGAATATTAATAATACGGAGAAAATGCTGAGCACAATAGAAAGACAGACTTAATTAACGGTGGAATATTTGTTTATTAGAAACAAATCGTATAATTTAAAATTATTTAAAATAAGACAAAAAATCAGTAATATTTTTATAAGCGGAGAAGAGAATGTATAATTTCATGTTTTTCTGAAGCATAATTGTATAAATTACTCTGCTGGTACGAAAATAATTTGAATAAAAAGTAATATTATTATAGTGTTTCAGCAATCTCTAAAATAATGAAGTTTATATGGTTATTATGGAAAATGTGAAATATTCCATGCATTAAAAAGACGCAGGCTGAAACATAGAACGTAATTGATATTTTTGTCAGCCTTTTTACTCGAAAATTAATTTGATTCAATATTCTGTTAAAGAAGCGTTGCACAAAGCTTACAGACTTCGTGTTCCATACATTGAAATAGCCGCGATAAACCGGTTTTTTATTTGAGCCAGAAAAAGCTTATTTATCGATTTCAAATGTATAATGCCACATAGGTCAATTACACTCTGGTATATTAAAAATTGCAAATAAAAAGGAATGAGGTAAACGAGGGAGTATGATAGAAAAAAACGGACGGAAAACCATTAGTTTCCTTTTTAATAGGTTCATTACAGTATAATTAATTTAAAGGTGGGATTTCAGTTGCTACGGTAGAATATCTTTCTTATGGCATTTCTGGTCCGTTTTGGCAAGGATAGATTGGAAGGGACCGGTTGGAAAACGCAGTTCTGTGAATGAGCGAATTTGTAGTATGTGAAAAGAGTGTAGGCGACATGATTAAAGAGAAAGTCTCGATTGGGAAGATAAGGACGTATGAAAGCCAGCAGAGGGAAAAAGAGTGCTTAAAAATAAATGGATGAATCAAATGGACGTGTGAGAGTAGGAGTGTGAAAGGTAACCGAATGAGTGCGTGACTCTGAGCGACGGATGGAGTGGGTAATTCAGTGAGTAAGTGATTCATTGAGTAACTGACTGACTTAATGAATTAGAAAGTGATTGAGAGAGGCATAGTGGGGGAGTAATGTGAGCGAGGCGATGATCTGATTGACGAGTGATTGGAAGTGCGGCTGGGTAGAGTGATTGGTTTCGAGCGCGACAAGTGCAAGTGTTATGTGTAGTAAATTCTTTGATCGTGGGATGTGGCAATGATCTTCCCCCGGTGGATGGCGAGGTTCGGCGCCTATTACACGTCGGCTTCTTCCGTGGCCCACTTACTATACTCCAATTTAAACGAAGCTGCACTTCAAGGTCATGAGATGGACGGAGAGAGGGACATTGTTATCCAATCGGGAGCTCCAATACCAAAAGTTTAAGTCGTAATAAAGCTCCCGATTGGATGACAGTGTTCCCCTCTCCTTTCAGCTCTTGTCCTTGAAGTGCGACTATGTTTAAATCAAAGAATATGTATTGTTCCGACATTCGCCAGTTTTTACTATTAGAAACCGCGGAAAACCGATTAGAGTTTTCGACTAGAGAGAGTCGCTAGACTTCTCCTCCAGACAGCGGCTGAATTCGACCTGACCATTTGGCCAGTGTCGAAAATCCTTCTGCCGCTAGGATCTACCCTTAAGACCTCCCGATCAAAACACTGGAGAGACATCAAGTGATGCCCTGAGCCACCTAAGCCGGTTTGCTTGGTAGATGGAATTAAACAAGCGTATGCAAAAGTGAGTCAACGAGCGATTGCTTAGGTTGGGTGATTTGTGGGAATTCTGATTCGATGTTGTTGACGTTCTTATGCAAATAAATAAAAGAGGTCAACTTCGTCAACACAGTATTTTTATTCAGTTATTCAGATATCAACATATATTTTTATTCAGGCTTTCGACGGCTTTGCCGTCATCATCAGTCTACAATCGACAGAAAAATATAAATAAATTACAAATAAAATACTAAGTAAGACAGCAAATAAAATTAGAAATAATAGATATATTTAAATTTTAATTACAAATAGCAGGTAAAATGGCGAAAATTGAAATGCAACGGGAGGATTAATATACATAATAGTAGTTCAAATTAAAAATTATAAAATACCAATAAAGAAAGATACATTATGTGATTGCAAAAGATACGGAAAAAATAACAGAGAAAATTGCAAAAAATGAAATGTGACTGGGGGATTAGCAGTTCAAATTACAAATTATAAATATAAATGAAGAAATGCACATTCTGATATTGTCAAAGATAAAAAATTAAAAAGGGGGATAGTAATAACAATTAATAGCAACTAATATTACAAAGATGGGGAAATAATTGAATAATAAGTTGAGCAGCTTTGCTTACCTCGCTGCTTTCGGCAAAAGTCGGTAGTCTGTGCCCAGAGGGAACGTGACACGGGATTTTTATTGTTTTCTGGAGATTCGGCGAGGGGTCGGACGAGGTCTGCTTTATGTTCTCGTGGTGTGTGCTCCTGTTTATTCGCATAGGTTGGGTGAGACTGCGCGATCGCAGTGAGCGAGTGACCAGGTGATTTGCGGGTGGAGGGGCGTGCCGCAGGTGGAGCGCTGGCGTGCGCGCGGCAAATCACGCGAAGAGGGGCACGCGGGAATGCGGTAGGGTCAAAACGAGCACGAAACCCCGGCACAACCACAACCACACCCACGCCTCATCGACACAACTGGCCACAGTGTTCTTCAACTCTTCTCACCAGTCTCGCACCTCCGAAGGGATCTCCGGGATACCCTATCCGGAGTACATCCCCTTGATAAGAAATCACATGCCGGGAGACCGGTCGGGAGCTTAGAGCTTGTCCCAGCTTGCACGGTGCTCCGCTAGTAGGAGATATTTGGTTGGAGAAACCCCGCTAGTCGACGGTAAGTCGGCGCTGGATCTCGCCATCCAGTAGATGATCACCGCCACCTCCCGAGGAAAAAAACATGCACTACACTTACGGGACTAATGACCTCGGTAGTTGACGCGCCAGAATCACTAACAACCAACCAATCAATCAATCAATACGGTCAGATTCGGTGCAGAGACATCGACAATTTTAGCTCTGAGCAAAACTCAACCGGTCGAAGTAATTGTTTTCTTGCTGTTAATTTGTAATAAATGTTGGCTGTTAAAAAGGAAAACATTCCGTCTTTTGTAATTTTTAGTTCTTATTTTGTGTTGTGGAGTCAAACAGGAAAAATATTAGTTTCCCTGCATCTCGTACGGAAGATCAGTAATATTACAATCTCTAGGCAAATTATGGTATACTTACGGACACAATAACTTGAATCACATTGCGTTTTGTTTACTTTTTTTTTGCATTGCTCTTTTTTAATTCCTTACATTTTCTTGTTTGTTACAGGTAAGTTGCATGTCATCTGTTCTTCAGGAGTCTGCTCACTGACTGGTAAGGTTGTATTTGCACTCGTACTGAATTCTGATAGTTCTCTGACGGTTTCTTCAAATGATTAAGATGTAAGCCCTGGAGGGTTCCTTCGTTCGGGCGTTTCATTGCCTCTCTGTACTGTGTTAATGCTATTGGGTTCAATGAGACTTAATAGGTGATGGCGAAGATGCGTTTAATGGTAGGAATCTCGCAATTTATGTAAAAATATTTATATATTATTTAATCACAATACTTTTACTTTTGGCTCGTTGGTACTCCTCTGGATTGCGGTCTTACAGAAAAATGTAAGAATTTTAGAAGTATCTACGCAGAATGTGAGCGATTCTCATTAGTGCGGTCCGTTATTATTATTATTATTATTATTATTATTATTATTATTATTATTATTATTATTATTATTATTATTATTATTATTATCATGCCTCTTGGATGGCTGTTGGGCAGCGTATTTTCTTCCCGTGCTGTGGTCCCTTTTTCAATTACTGAACGAGGCAAAAATAGAGTTGTAGCTTTCCTTTAAAATCGTCTCAGTTTCTGTAACTGTGTGACGCAGAAAAACTTAAGCAGGCGGATCTTGGTAGTTACGGTGAAGAGAATACGTCATGTTCGCTTCATGTCGCTCTTACTCCCAAGCATGGGAATTTAACTATGCCCAGGAATGGGGGACACTGGTAGCTGGCCGGCGAAGTAGGACCACCGACCCCATAACGCCAAATGTATAGATTGTTATTATTATTATTATTATTATTATTATTATTATTGTTATTGTTATTGTTATAGTCCAATAGAACGAATTAAAATTATTACAAACACAAATATCTCTAGAGAAGCGAAAATCGTGAAGGTACTACTAGAAGCATCACATTGTGTCTGTACAAAAGCACGAACACTGTCACTCCAATGAAGCCCCCTGCGTGCGCACCCCTGCGGAGCGCGTGTGTTTGCGCAGCTCGCGGCGCCTGCGGCAAGCGCGCGCGGCGGATGGCAGGGGCGGATTCCATTCCCGCGAAGCGTTTGCGCCTCCGCGCAAACACGGCGTTCGCGTACGTTATCTTGGAGCCCGCGCCGCCCCGATCCTCTCTCCGGTTGTCTTACGTTAATAACCTTTCCGCGTAAGACCGGATTACTCTCGTGCTGTACTCTGTTCCACGTATTATTATTATTTTCTTAAATATCTCGTTTTCTAATGATTGGGAGACGCTTCGACTTCTGAGGTTTAGACGTTCTTTGTTGTTTAGAGGGTACTTAATGCAGTAGGTTTCAACGTTTTAAAATTAATGATCGTTTCTTCCCAATTGTGTGTTTTACGAATATTGAGATAATATTTTCATGTAGCGCTTCACTCGAATGCTTTATTTCTATAACAATTTTAAGATGCATTTTCTCATTTAGAAACTGGAACAATTACTGTACTCTAAAGAAGTGAAAATAATGAATACAGCTTTTTGATTCCTTGGAATTCTTCTTATTTTGACGAGCACGTCGTAAACGAGAATTCGCTTTTGTACCAAAGAGATTTCATCCTCATACTCTTGTAACTCAAATTCTCCTAAAAATACTCTTTGGGCGGAGTTTATTCCGGAGGTTGGCATGGTGGGCGCGTGGGGAAGCCCCGATCAGTTTTCGCTGGAAGGGCCCGCGGATTTTCTTTCTGTGTGGATGATCTTATTGAGAAAATTATATTTTCTATGTGTCGCTTCACTAAAGTTCTATATTTCAATAACAATTGTGAGGATCAATTTTTCACTTAGAAACTGGAACAATTACTGCATCTAAAATGAGCGAAAATATTGACGTAGAATATTGCTTTTCTATTTCTTTCTACCCATTATTTTGACGAATAATCAGTATTCGTAAATGAGAATTCACTGTTGTACCAAAGAGATTTCATTATCACACTCTTGTAACTCAAATTCTCTTAAAAATACTCTTTCAATTCGAGCGGAGTTTATTCCGGAGGTTGGCAGCGCCGCCATGGTGGGCGCGTGGGGAAGCCCCGATCAGTGTTCGCTGGAAGGGCCCGCGGATTTTCTTTCTGTGTGGATTATCTTATTGAGAAAATTATATTTTCAATGTGTCGCTTCACTAAAGTTCTATATTTCAATAACAATTATAAGGATCAATTTTTCACTTAGAAACTGGAACAATTACTGCACTTAAAATGAGCGAAAATATTGACGTAGAATATTGCTGTTCTATTTCTTTGTACCCATTACTTCGACGTATAATGAGTATTCGTAAATGAGAATTCACTGTTATACCAAGGAGATTTCAACTCATGTAACTTCAGTTCTCGTAAAAGTCCCTCTTCAATTCTGGCGGAGGCGAGGTTGGCAACGCCGCACCGGTGGGCGCGCGGGGAAGCCCCGATCAGTTTTCGCTGGAAGTGCCGGCGGCCGCAGCGGGCGGATTTTCTTTTTGTGCCTTTATTAAAACGTTGCCTACCCGGGGTGATTCTGCACCGGCGCGAGCGCGCGCGTGCGCGTGCGGCAGACCGGCCGACCGGGCGGGCGGGCGGCGTTCGGGGGAGTCAGTTTTGCGTAATTATCGCGCGCATGCATAATGCATCCGAGAGGAGAGAGAGCGAGAGAGAGATAGACGAGAGGTGGCAGCACCGGGTGTGCTCGTCTCTATGCGTTCGGTGTGGTGGTGGTGTGCGCCCACGCAGAGAGGGAAAATCTCCGAAAAACTGGACGAAAGTGTATAACACAGGTTTTAAAAAAATGGTTTTGTCAGTTGCAAGGGATATTTTTGCGGAATTATATGTTTTAATCGTCACAGATTCTAGAAATGATTTTCAGAACATTCCATCACGTATAGTTTCTTTTTGCAAAATGAAAACAAATAGTTAATAAACACTTATTTTTTATAGTGAACTAAATATATTTATTTTATTACGAACTATCAAAAAAGTTGTTTTTGATATTCATACACTTTGTCACACAAATCTACTCCTTTCTGGTGAAATATTTTCGTTTTCTTTTCTTTGATACTTCTCCGAACTCGTTTCTGGTTTCCTTCTTCGGTTTCTCGATTGAGCATCCAAGAGTACTCGGCTAACATATTGACATCCTATTTTCCTTGGAAAGCTTTCTAAAAATCACGGAAATCTTGGTGAAATTTTTCGCCCTATTCTTCACTATAATCTCCCAACTTTTCAGGAAAACAATCAATAAGTGAGAGTGAGAAATAAACTTTTAAACTCATCTTGCATCCTAGAGGTTCATACACTGTCAGTATGCGTTGTGCAATGGTTTTGTAGTCAGGGTCTTTAGTATTCCGCCAAATTCCATTAATAACCTTAATCCTAGTAATTCGGCTGCATGTTTAGAATGAACTAAGTCCCCTACTAGATCGTTGAGCTCACTCTGAGAAGAAAGATAGAAGTCTCTCGTCAACATAAACATCTGTACGCGATTCGTTCTGGAAAGTTAATGCGTCTGAGTCCTCCGACACACTCAGGATGTCACCTAAATTAGGTGGCCGTGGAATTGGTATTTCAGGACTACGGGACGCTAAGAATCACTGAACGTTAAAACGTTACACGATACGGTTAGCGGATTGTTATACCAAAGTTCGCGGTGTCAAACCTAATCAAAACCGTTAAGAGCTAAAAAAAATCTTACCAAACCTTTTCTTCTGCGGAAAAGTAAAGCTGGCTGATCGGTGCTGTAGATTTACTGCATTGAAAATATTCTCAAGCCTAAACAAAGATTCTGAGTTAAATTCATATCACCAGTTTCGTCGCCCGAATAATAATTTTTTTCTCTGCTAAGTACCAAAAGGAGCGTAGCAAAATTTGGAGAGGAGTCAGACGGGAAAGCAGATCTGATTGCCTGAACCTGAAAACGTACACTTCCGCGTCCGGAGTCAGTATCTACTGGGCTGTCCCAGAGACGCTGCATCCCAAGCGCAGAAACCAACGTTTCGTTCATGTTGCTACGTTCATGAGGGCGAAATGCGGGGTTGAACCTGGACACTTGTGGCCGGCGGCTCTGATCGGGAGTTTTCCGTGGTTTATCCGACCAACATCGGGCGAATGCCGGAGCACGGACGCACGTGCCCCGTTGGTGGGAGATACCTTATTCGGGAGGAATCCTGCTAGCCGACGTGCAGGTCGGCCCCGGATCTCGCCAAAAAGCGGGGGAAGTTCACCCACATCCTGCTAATGGCATTAGCCATAGGACGCAGTCTGCTTGGTGAGTTTTCCCCGACTAGCGGGTTTTCCTCCAGGGCCGAGCGGCGAGTGAGGTGGTGTGTTTCTGAATTAAAAGATTACAGTCGCTCGAGGATAAACCAGGCTGCCGCGTAGCGCGCTAACATTTGGAACAATGTTATTCAATTCAAATTGTTTTTAACTTCCGTGTAGGAATTTATAATTCTTCAAACAAAATTAGCCACATTTCTGTGTCTATTTTAATATTTCATTTATCTTTTTAAAAGTTACATTTAAATTATACTTGTTTTGTACTAACTACTAACAACTTAAATATATTTTTATATTTGCATATGTCACGTGTTTGGTCTTTGTATACATCTGAAATGTGGTTAGGCGGAAGAGCGGGCCTGATGGCTCGAGCCTCGCCATATCAATAAAGGCATTATTATTATTATTATTATTATTATTATTATTATTATTATTATTATTATTATTATTATTATTATTTAGCCGTTAACGCGCTCGCAATCACTAATAAATCAATCAATCTCATCATCTAAAATAAATCATTGGTTGATTGATAAATCAGTTCCCATAAAAGGCATTTTCAATAGTCGTGGGACTGTCGGGGCCGTCGCCCCACTGTGCACGCGCCCGCCGCGCCGTGGCTGGGAGTGGAGTCGCGGGCCGCCGCCGCTTTTTGTGCGCGCTTCTCGGAAGCGGTTTTGCGTCGGCTGCGGCGCGGGCGCGAGGGCGGGGAGCGGGGGCGGGGTGGGCGTGGTAGAGTGAGGTCGGGGAGGCGCGCAGGTGGGGAGGCGCTGACGCGCCGATCGGCGCACGTGGCGCCGGAAAGCTGTGCGGGCGGCCAGGGCCTCCGGACGCTTTTGGCTTCCTGTGCGGGCAGTCCGTTCGTTTCCTTTCCGAGCGCTGGTGGTTTTTGTTGTGGTTTTTTGCCAACGTCTAACTTGTAACTTTTTCATCCCTTTCTTTTATTTTTATTTTCTTGTTTCTATTTCTTTTCTTGAAGCTTTTTTCGTTTCTTTGTTGCTTGGTTTTAATTTTCCTTTTAAATTACTATCGGTTTCTTTTATCATCTTCATATTCATTTATCTACATTACTTTTTTGTGTAATACTCTTCAACATTTTACTTCTTTTTGTATATGTATTCCTTTGACACTTTCTCCTTTATATTTTTCAACATCTTTCGACGTATTGTATACTATAAAACATTTTTTTTCTCTTCATTGCGTCCATCTTATTTCTTATAATTTTGTTCCTTATCGATTTCAGTTAATGCTCATCCTGCCCTTCTCCCTTTTAATTCTTCGACTTGATTTCAATTCTATTATGGTAAATAGTTGTTTGATAGTCTTTCTTGTTTTCATTCTTATAGTTATTTAACTAGTCATAGCATTACTAGTACACTCTTACTGTTTACATGCTATTTGTGGTCTTTTCTCCTCGCTAATTTGATATTTTTAGATAATCCTTTCCGTCGTTAAAATTTGACCGTTTCATACAGTCGAAGAAGATTGCTTTACGTTCGCAGAGACTCGACCAAACTGTCAGAATTGTTTCGTCTTACCAACAAAAAAAAAAAAAAAGAGAGAAGAAAAAACGAAAAAAGAAAAGAAAAAAATAAAGAAAAATAAAACAAACAAAAAAACGAAAAAAAGTATAAGAAAAGAAAACCGGCTAGAAACTGCGATTACCAATATTTCCTGTAAATTTAGGTTCGCAAGGCGGGAGCCAAAAAATAAAACTTACATACGGTGATCAGGCGGGGGACCGATATTAGGAGTGGATATGATGTATGGGCATTTTGCCCTACTAGGAGCAGTGAGAATTCCGTTCTCAACGCATGTCATTAGCAGCGAATAAATGGGAGGAAACTCAAAGTGGCACGGAGTTTGAAGTTAATTTAATTCTTGCTTGATATTTGAAATAATATTTAAAATTGTTAGTTAAACGTTTATAACTCACGAAAAAATTTTAAAATTTTAATTCGTCTTGTTTCATTTTATAATAATAATAATAATAATAATAATAATTATTATTATTATTGTTGTTATTATTATTAATATTAATAATGAAAAATTTAAAATAACGAAATTGAGTTTTTCAAGGGCAGTAACTTTAATTGACATTTTAAGGTTTCGGAGGCAAGTTTTTGTAAGAGATTAAGGTAGTTTTAAAAAAGAAAAAATATACTATTTAAGTTACGTACCTCCGACATACATTGCAACTTCCCCCAAGGCCAAAGCTTCAGCCCAGTCAAATTGAAGAGCTGCGATGCAAATTCTACTCCTAAAAGAAAAGAAGTGTCCGTCTCGCAAAGGCAAATGGCAGTTGGACAAACCTAAAGCAAAGTTGACGCGGAAAAATTATTTCCTGCCATATTTTGCGATTGCCACGTCTTTATAGATGATAGCTCACTAGATGGTCACCAACTCTCGCTTTTTCAAGTTCGACTTCAAATTTGTAAAATAATTGCCTTCCTTGACGTCTTGTCTCCCTTGTGCAAGTCAATGTCCTTTTGTTTGAGTAATGTCTATGAGAAACAAATTATGTGGAGTACGGTTTTTGATTCATTTCTCGTTTGTACTCAAGTCACATCAATGTATACACTCATGTTGTACGTATTACGTTCTGGAGAGAAATGAGACGAGTAAGAGGAGAAGTTCTCGTATATAATGGGAATTCAGTGCAGCTACGTGCCTTACAAAAACCTTGACATAATGTGACGATTCAGAAAATGTTATTTCATACGTCATCGCTGTAGCATTCATTCTTGAAGGAGAGAAGGAGAGAAGGAAAAAACACTAATAATAGTTGTAATTGTTTTGCTCATAAATTTCCTTCTCTGAGTCAGTGCAGAGAGTTGTAGTTTTCGAGCTGTATAAAACAGGTTACTGAATCTTGAATCCCAGCTATTTTCCGCCTCACGGAAAGATCTGTTCAACCTACTTCACTGATACTGCAAAGAATAACACTTCAATGATGAAAAACTATTAGAATGGAACAAACAGTAATGATATGTAATTCTGTCTCACAAAAACTACTGAATCTTTAATCTTTCTTCCGAACATAAATCGTCGGAATCTTTTGATCATCACACTGAAATCTATCAACAATAAATTATTTCACTCGTTTTACTTTTGTTATTATTCTTGCAGTTTCATAGCAAACATATATCACAAAACCAACTATTTAAACATTCTATATTTCTTATAAAAGAGAAATGTTTTAAAAGAGTCATCTTAATCGACTTCAGATATTGTTTTCAAAAAAAATTGCTTCATTTTTTACCGTGTAGTGTATGCATTTAAAACATTTTGAAGTTTTTTGAAGCGATATTAGGCTATACTTGGATTTATTCACAGCTACTCCTGACAGCTCTTACGATTTCATCCAATCGGGAGCTTGAACGTCACCATAGTGACGTCACTATAGTGACGTGTATGCTCCCGATTGGATGACACCGTAACAGCTGAAGACGTGTCTGGGCTGTCAATAAATCTAAGTATTGTTAAAGTACGGTATTTCAAATAAAAGCGAAATTCTGTTCGGCCATTTTGTCAAAGAAGCCCTTCAGTAGGCAAGGCTAGCCCTCGAACAGAACATGATACTGGGTCGCCCTCTTTGGGGATTCGCCACGTGGCTCAGGCACATGGGGCATGCGGGGTCGTGCACGTCACCATTTGATACCCCTAGTGTCAGACTAATGGAGATACTGAGAACCTACGGGTCATCAAGCCAAAAATATTTCCTATTCAACAGTGCTTTTCATTCGTTCGTTAACAAATAAAACATAATATTACATTGTTTCTTGACGGAAATATGATATAATGTTAATACTATATGATACGTATGACGTATGATATTATTTGCTCTGATCTCGAGACATTGTCTGAATCTAAATTAAAACAAAAATTAATTTCGTAATCCTGAATCCCAGTTTCACAGTATATCGTAATAATGAAAGCAACATTACTTAAACAACAAAATTATTGGGCTCTTTAAACTCTGGATCCTACTCTCCACAATGTAATCATCATTCGGAAATTATTGAATCACTGTCTAGCTGCTCTTCTGACAAGTTGTTTTCCTTTCTTCAGAACACTACTGCACAGTTCCTTGACTTCAATTGAACGTTGACTTCAATATTCTTCTATTGCAGTTTATTATTTTACCATAAAATATACTAATCTCCACTATTTACCGACACCTAATCGCCATAATAAAATTTTGTATATTTTATAACATTTTGAAATAATATCCAGGATCATCTAACGATCGATTAATTGATTAGGTGCACGTGTACCACTTCTTTCTTTCCTTTACTTGGCAGCTGTATGTTTGTCATGTCGAGTGGTAAAAGCATTAAGATCTGTCGCAATTCCTGGTGATGTGTGACCACCTCTTACTTGTTTCTATAAATTCGAACTTCTCTGTAATTTCTACTAATCTCTAGGACGCGTTTGCCTTTATTATGTTCAGCAAATTCAAAATTATCATCAGTCTCAACATTCCGTTCGTTTTAGACCCTTAACGAGACGCAGTAGTTCAGGTACTTGCACTAGAAGGTCTATGTCTGATACACCACAATGCAAGCTGTTAATACTCTCGCACAAATTGCAATGAGTCCACATACTCGTCAAAGACATCGATCGTCGTATGCCCCCCTCTTACAACCGATCCTCTGTTGCCACATCTGTCCTCAGTATTTTTCCGTCCCCCTCTCGCATGCATCGAAAACGCTCTGTAGGGCTTCACGAGCCCTATTGGGCACGGCCGGATCGAAAACGCCTTCCCGGAGGGGTCGAATTTGCGACTGCGTGTGTGCTTCCCGGAAGAGGATGCAGTCCGTTATCCACTCTCTTTTGATGAAGCTATATCTCTTTCATATTAGGCAGTAAAAAGCGCCCTCCCAAAAATGCTGTCCGTCCTGTTCCAAGGCGATCGGTCCCGGAGGAACAGCTGTAGATGGTTCAGCGAAAAGCCGCGAGGATCAATAACTGTTCCAAACTCTCCCTCCAAACGCCGATGTCGTAAGCGATAGAAGAAGCTCCTGGATGGAATGGACAGTCACGTATACTCAGATTTAAACGCAGTGGGACTTCAAGGTCACGAGCTGGACGGAGAGGGGAACACTCATCCAATCGGAAGCTTCGATAGGTCTTAAATTTTTGGTATTGGAGCTCTCGATTGGATGACAATGTCCCCTCTCCTTCCAGCTCGTGATCTTCATGTGTCACTATGTTTAAGTTGGAGAACAGGAGAGATTAGACGTCGAATAAAAAATTCGGAAAGCAGAGTTGCACCGTTTCGGATGGTCGAGGGAAACGAGCCGGATTTTACTTAAGGTGAAATATCTTTGGTTTCAATTTTACAGTATTTGTTATTACCCATTAAATTCAGGAATTGATGGTCAGCGATGCTATAAACGAATATTGGAGAAGCAGCATACTCTTAATAACGCATATTGCGTTCGACTGACTTCACACGAGGGAAGTTTGCTGTCTTTGCAGATTCATATGATAAGATTTTTTTATATTTTATAATATGCCGTATTTTTGTATGAAGAACGCATGACAATTACTGTAGATATGCCGTGTCCATAAACACAATTATTAATAGTGGAAACTGGGCCGGATTTTTGCACAATTTATACTAAAGTTGAAAATGCATAATATTCAAGGAACATCGATAATATTGCGATGAACGGTTTTTGTATGATTACAATTCTTGCGTTTTAATTCTTTTAACAATAACGTAATCTCTCAAAAGGATTTGAATATTTGTCTGAATGCTGTATTAAAATACTGTTTGTAAAAATAGTACAGTGTAGTAAATTGTATGTACTAGTGTCATTTATCAGCAAACATACTGCTGTCGAGTGTGTAGAAAACGGGGTATTGGAGCAGCCAAAATGAACTGTTTTAATACTGAAGCTTTTTTCTTCGTCGTCGCATGAAGTCAGCTGTGTCGTTGGCAGTGAAGGACTGAGTAAGAGAAGTAATATACGAATAATAATATCTAATAGTGCTTGTATGTATATAATATGTATGTAACGCTCGTGTAAATGCTATGTATGTAATGTATATGTATAAATGTATGTATAAATATATGTAAAATGTATAAAAGCTCGTATGTAATAATATGTAATAGTACTCGGAATAATATGTAAATAGTGGTAACATCTGGTATGAGAAAATGAAGGAATATAGTAATCAAATACTTACATCTTTTTGTAAGAAATGGAAACTGTTTCAGTGCTTTTGTATTTTTCTGATCTTTTTGGGTACGCACTGAGACTGTTGAAACCTCTCACGTGGCCGGAGAAGTTTCTTAGTTTTCCGTCAATATATGCAGTATTCGAATTTATAAATACAAATACTGAAAATTCATTAAGCAAACATATGTAATCTAATACAAAAAAACAAAACACCGATTGAATGTAAAAAAATCAATTTTACTAAACTGAGGTAATTATATTTCATGCTACATACCTACATCTCAAGTCTTCGTGTGATGTAAGTATTTCATGTAGGTGGTGGTATGAAAAATGCAATTGGTTCCACTCTTTTTTTGTGAACTTCTATAATTCTTTGTAGCTAATCATTCATAATTCGTAATGTGAATGAGGTCGGATTAACAATGAAAACGTTACCATTAAGTTTATGCATTAATTTGTCATTTAACTGCGAACGTGATCATTTAGATTAGAACTACGCGTGCAGGCATTAACATATAGACAATACGTTTCCATAAGCGCAATTATTTGGAAAGTAGATAATTCACATTTCATCGAAAATATCTCAATTTACTAATTTTGCTATTTCTGTTCTATCAGTTGTATTTTCATCAAATTATGATGTTGTGAACATGAACAATTGGAATTCGTGAACTTCGGCGTTCATATCACATGATATGGTTCAAACTTTTGATTCTTTCGATGGTTCAAAGTTCTAACTTTTTAATTCAATTGAAAATAGCCTCATCGATTAAAGCCACATACACACACGCACGCACACGCACGCACGCGCACGCGCGCGCGCGCGTGCCCAAAGATTTCGTTTACATTTCAGATAACGTTTCGTTAACGTTAACGTTTCATTACGTCAGATAACGTTTCGTTACGCTGTGTAGATTGTTTCCCCCTTACGGTACGTTTACATTACGATTCCGGTACGTTTACGTCACGTACATGGTACGTTTACACTACGCTTACGCTAGGTTTAAGAGTCATTTACGGCACTTAAGTCACGCGCATGTTTGTTTGAGGGGCCAAAGACCTTAGGGCAGCCGCGGTCGTGGCAGTGCAGCAGCCGCAGCCGCCCCCGCTTCGCGAGCGAGCGGGCGGGGGAGGCGGGGGAGGGGGTGGCGCGTGGCCGGCGAGGGCGGGCGCCTCCGTCTCCCTGGCAACGCACTTATCGACGCCGCGGGGCCTCCCCGCCCAACTCCGCCACGCCGCACCCCGCGAGGCTAGCGCCCACTCACGCAGTCTGGTGGAATGCCGCAACTCCGCGCTGCCCGCGCTCGGATATTTTTTTCTCTTTTTTTTTTTTTTTTGGTCTTCCTTCTACTCTCCTTCCCCGACGCGTTCTTGCACCAGATGAAAGTGTATATATTGTTTTATCTCCCTGTTGTTTCTCTGAAACGAAGGTGAAAAGTAGCTGCATTACTCGGAGATGTTTGCATTGGTTATTCTTTCTGGGTAGGATTTTGAAGAAGCGGGAAGCTTTCAGATGTTTTCTGTTTAGTGGAGTACCATTAAATTTTTAGAAAAAATGTTGAAAATTAAAAAGTAATAACTAAACTCGCAAGCGAGAATGCGAATTTGTGTCTTGTGTTTTTTCGATGTGGTGTCTGTCCAAGAGAGTAACGTAACGTTAAAACATTAGGTTAAGTCTTTACGTTAAGGTATTGCGTTACGTTAAGCCGTTACGCTAAGGCTTTACGTACTGTGATTCAAACTCACATAAAAATAATTATTGTAGCTTTTCTTTCTCTACAATTCCTTCTCATTTCTTCTTGGCTTGTGGGCAGAAAATTACGTAGCTCCAAAATCTTTGACGCGCTAGTTCTGCGAAGCAAGAAAGAAATTGCTTCAAAGAGTATTTTAAACCTTTCTTGTATCCTCTAAAATAGCAGGCTCTAGGCCAAAAGTAAGCTTGTGACTTGACTTTTCTTGCAAACCCTTGATGAAGGATGTGTTCTATAGAATTTTCTACTAGTAATAATATATATTGTAGTAATTTACCAATTATATATTTTGTTTAGTAAGTGATCTAAACGGGATAGGCGTTAGCGGGAGAACGAGAAGTTTTGAAAAAATGCTCAATGAACTTATTTTCATATTTTTGTCGAAAACATTTTCATTGCGCGCCGATCCGGTAGCCGAGCGACCGAAAGGTCGTGGGTTCGAGTCTCGCCTCGGGCATGTTTGTATTTGTGCTCGTCCTTTCACCCCTTACCATCTCCCCATCGTTTCATCTTCATAATTACCATAACGTTAACTCCCATAGTGGCCGCTAATGACCTAGATGTTGATGCGACTTTAACATGAAAAAAAAATCAGTGCGTTTTTTTAACTGACCCCAGTACCACAAGGGAGAGAAGTATTAAAGGAGACACTGAGAAAGCGCCGGCGCTAGTGTTTCATATTGGATTGCTGCGCGATTCTCCGTTCTAAACACACCTCGGCGGCGGAGGCGGCTTCTGCGGCTGCAACCTAGGGGATGGGCGTCAGCGGGAGAACGAGGAATTTTGGAAAAATTCTCAATGAATTATTTTCAAATTTTCGTAGAAAACATTTTCAGTGTGTTTTTTTTAACTGACCCCAGTACCACGAGGGAGAGAAGCCTTAAAGGAGACCCTGAGGCGGCGCCGGCGCCAGTGTTTCATATTGGCCTGCTGCGGAACTCTCCGTCCGAAATATGCCTCGGCTTCTGCGCCTGCAACCTACTTCCTCGGCCGCCAGACGCCTGGCGAGCGGCCACCGACCTCTTTCCCCACGTCGCCTCCACTCCAGCAGTCCAGAAAAAGGCTGTTCGCCCTCCTCCTCGCATTTGTCTTCCGAATCATTCAGCGCTAAAGGTTCAATTCGGTTTCTGCGTGGTGGTTCAAGTTATTACTAGCTGGCCTAAAAAAGCTCTTTCCTATTAATGGATGATTTTCGTATTTTTAGAACAGTTGTCTTATACTAGGAAAAACAAGTAATGGAAAAGATCACTTTATATAAGCATGAGTATTCATTCATATCTTAGCATTGTTCTGATTAAACTTTTATCAATATTAGAAGAGGACTCAGGAAAGGATGAATAGTTGGGAAAATTGCGCAAATAGTCAAAACCATGTAAGTTATGTGGTGTAAGCGTTATGATATCGGACCGTTAATAATGCGCCCCATTCAGTTCCCAATACCATGGGTTCAGGTCCAATGCGCAATTAAAAGAACGAAAGTTCAAAACGTGTTTTCATATGATTACATTAGTTCACTTCACTTTATCACGTAGCATGTATAGGAGGATACGTAGTAAGGCAATTATCCACAATTTAAGTGATGTAAATATAATCATAGTAGGAATGAATTGTGGAAAATCGTAAATTTAAGCAGAACCGCGTTGTAAATAAAAGGTGTTTTCTTTGAATAACTTGTATTAACGCAGCGCTGAAGAATGCTAATGATATGCAGAACAGTTGGTAATGGTATTTACTCCTCTCGTCATATGAAAGGAAACGTCGGCTGTAGAGACGAAATAACTGTATGCATTATGGAATTCACAAAACTGGAAAAGCCGCAAATGCCGTGTAATATAGTGACAAATATTACGTGTCGAAAATTAAGTGTGATAAACAAATTTCGGTTGCTATGGTAATATTCTCGTGTAGGTGAAAATAATATTACGAAATAAATTAGAAATTAACTTTTACCATTGCTTTTCGTCATCATGAATGAAAACACATTTCTCAGAGTAACGGAAAGCGAATATTCCACCGAGAAGATTTTGTTTGATCGGATTGTTTAATTCAATGGAAATCAAATATCTCCCTTGTAACTTTTTAAAGTAAAGTTTGCAAAGTTTTACGCTGCAAATGAGTCTTAAAGAGTCTACTAAGTAGTTGACATGTCCTGAAATAAACAAATAGAAATACTTCAATTTATGATTGAAAAAAATAAATGGAAAAAATCTCTAAAATCGTAGTTATAATACCATATTTTATGCATTATACAGTCATTGATCATGGACACAAACAAACTCCTATGTGATGGAATTGGCGATTTTTACATTTTGGTATCAATGATTCAGAATTTGATTGTTCTTTAGTGTGATAAGAAAATTTCCCCAAAAAATAATAGAAATTGTGGAAATAGAAATTGTAAAATAAAAAACCTCTTATGTGACCTGTACAGTTTATTGATGATAGAATTGACTTGTATGTGGTAAGAGCAACATGGAAGGATTTTGTAAGCTGCTTTCAGAAAAATATTACAATAACTAAATATTCAATACTATTATATAGAAAGTATAAAATCCCTAAACTTAGCCACCTGTTCATTATTAACATCAAAAAGTGTTTTCCTATCCCTGTGAAATGGTTGTTTTTTTCACGTAGGAGGTTGTCTGACATCAACGATGATATGCATTTTTACCTTATATTGCATGCGAGTTCGCTATTACTTGTGCGTAAAAAATACTTAATTTTTGTGGCTATATAATGCACTCGAATGAAATCCTATATGATTGAGCAAACGGATACACTGACATAGAGATAAATAATTTCAACTGGTGATTATACATCGGTAGAAAAAAATGTAATGAGTATTCCATTTAATCATCCAAATCATAATACATAATGAGGTATTTTCCCGCAAAATCCACGTACAAGTTCTATCTTATTTCTGATCATCGCCCGGTTACATATGTGACGGAAAAAGGAAACCTCCACGAAATCTGACGGAGACGGGCAGGCACAAATGGCTGGTCTGGGACTAAAGTGGTCAATGAAACATTTTGGCCAAAATCCAGGTTATGGTAAATTTGATCTGAACAGGTGAGCATTTATACATTATAAAGTGGTATACGTGCCATTTGTCGTTGTACGTGCCGCATAATAAGAGCACAACTTTCATATTGGCAGATTTTAATGTTCTGGATGTTCTCTTGAAATAGAAAATTAAAAAAATGGCCAGCGGGTTTTTCCTCAACCAGGTATCTCTCACCAGCGGGGCCCCGCCCCAGCCGGGACAAGTTCCCGGCCGGAGATATTTTAATGGACAATTCTTAAGTAGTCTAAGTCACATTGTCGTACCATATATCACTTTAGTTTAGCGTGAGAGGTATTTAAAAAAATTACATCTATATAATTTTTGAAGAAACAAATGAATACACCAAAATTAACTTTACGTCATATTAAACAGTGCAATTAACACTATCTATTGGAAAAATTTGAAGATAAAGTTTGGAGCCATTTTTGAGAAAATAGCGTTTGAGCGTTTCTGAAATTCCAGGCTTGTCAAATGTTTCGTTCCTTGGCGCCGCTCCGGTCGTGGACCTCGTGGCCGCCGCCTGCTGGCCTTCCGGCCGCCTAGCGTCGCGAGCGCCTCCTCGGGCGCAGGGGAATCGAGTTAGGGGGCGCGGCCCCCGCGCGCGCGCCCTTCCGGAATCGATCAGGTGGCCCAGGCCGCTGACGCAGCGGGGGGCGTCTCCGCCGCCACGCCCCCTCGCGTCTTCTTCCCGTCTGTTCTCGTCTGCAGTTTCCTGTCGAGCCTGGCCCGTTGCGAGAGCTCAGCAGCAACACCGATGGCTTCTGTAACGCTGTTGACTCTGTACCTCTGTTGTCTCTGTACCTCCGTTGTTGATTGATTGATTTTTTGTGATTCCGGGCGCATCAACTACTAGGGTAAATATTCCCATAAGTGTAGTTGTTTATCGGGAGTTAGCGGTGGTCTTCCTGGATGGTCTTCCGGCGGTGGTTTCTCGGGAGTTGGCGGAGCATGGTTTTTTTCGGGAGGTGACTGTGATCTTCTCCCGTTAGATGACGAGAACCGGTGCTGATCTTTAGTGAGCTAGCGGGTGTTTTCCTCAACCAGGTATCTCCCACCAGCGGGACACCGCCCCAGCCGGGACAAGATCTAAGCTCACGACCGGTCTTCCAGCATATGTGGTAGTATAGTGCTTTTTAGTTTAAGTGCGTGTAAGGCGAGGGGATATGACAAGGAAGAGGAGAGAAAGGTCGTGCGCAGTCCGTGGCCCATTTGTTAGGGTACTGCTCCGGCATTCGCCTGGTGTTGATGGGAGAAACCACGGAAAACTACCGATCAGACTGGGCGGCCGCTAGAATTCTCCTCCAGACAGCGACTGAATTCGACCTAGCTGACAGAAAGTTTCGAAAATCCTGCCACCGTCGGTACTCGAACCTAGGACCTCCCGGTCTGAAGGACAGCAGCGACATCAGCTGAGGCTCTGAGCCATCTCTCCCAGATTCCTCTGTACCTCCGTTGCCTCTGTACATCCGTTGTCTCTATATCTTCGTTGCGTCGGCAACTCCCTTGCATCTGCCAATCTGTTGCATCTGTATCTCCGTGGCCTCCACAACCACTTTGCCTTCTTAATTCCGTTGCCTTTGCAACTCCTTTAACTGGTAGGTCCTTGAATTTGAGTCCTGGCCATAGCTGGATTTTCGACACTCGCTGAATCGAATTCAGCCACCTTATGAAGGAGAATTCTAGTGATCTGACATGTGATTGGTAACTTAACGTAGTTTTTCTGATCAATGCCCAACGAATGCCAAAGCAGATTCTTAACAAAACGACGTCTGACCAAACGTAATATTTCTTTCTTCATTCTTGTTCCCTTCTTCCTTTTACACACACACACTTACATGGTGCTACACACATCGGAAGACCAGAAGGAAACTACGAACTTGTCCTGAAGCGGTGCTCCGTTGGAGGAGATACGTCGATGGGAAACCGTAGGTCGACATGTAAGTCGCACTGTATCGCATGCTTCAGAGTAGGATGAGCACCGCCAACTACAGGGATGTAATATACTCTGTTAATGAACCAAGAAAATTAATTTGCCTGGAACGAAATAATAGTCACTCTCTCATTCGATGAAGTGTACACTCCTGCGGGCAAAGAAGTGCTTTGGCCAAACCCCATTCTTCGGACTAACAGCGCCTTCGCGAAAAATCACTTTTAACATAATATTGATATTGTACTTTTGCACGTTAATTTGGAATGTACTATGTTAGTCGATCGCTTGAAAGAGTGTATATAAGATATGATCACGACAAACAAATACGGCTTTTGCCGTTACATTGCTAACTTTTTTGTCAAGTGCATACACATGGCCAACACATTGTTTTCTTAAATTATAAACTGGTTTCTAAGTAGTTTTTCTTATAAGTAACCTGTTACTTTTTATATTATTAGCTATTCACTTCTAGTTGTAAATCGGTTGAGTGAAGCTGGACTGTTGCACAAAGAACTTGTAATAAACTTCCTTTTAATCATGACGTCTGTTATCTCCATGACACAGCTTACGGAGCAAAAATAATTCGACCGCTCTGTACCTTTTCATCTCAGTGTCTCCTACCTAATATTGCTGATCTGATGCAAAAGTACAATGAGCACAAGGACAACACATATCAACAATGACACATACAAGTACAGTGAGGGAGGGCACAATCTACGATGCATTTAACCACTGTTAATTTTCAACAATGGTCAATGTCAAGTGCTATGGCTATTAGTCCCATTAGTGTAGTGAATGTTTTACACCTTACGGTAGAGGTGTTCTTCTCCCGCTGAATGGTGACATACGGTGCCGAACTACGGGTCTGTTTGCGGGGTTTCACTATCCAGGTATCTCTCACCTGCGAGGCACCACCCTAGCCGAGAGAAGCTGAAATTTCCTGACTGGTCTGCCGGCATGTATGGTATGGTGCTTGTAAGTGTGTGTAAGTAAGTGGAAAGAATGGGACAAGAAAGAGGAAGGAAAAATCACTCGCGGTCCGTGGCTGTTTTCTTAGTGTACTGCTCCAGCATTCACCTTTTATTGATCCAAGTAAGGGAAAACTACCGATCAACCCAGCCAGCCGCTAGAATTCTCCTCCAGTCAGCGGCTGAACCTACGTAGTGTGAATCTAGTGTCGAAAAATCCGTCAACGTCCGGACTCGAACCCTAGGACGTCTCGGTCAAAGTCGCAGCGGAGACAGCGGCAATTGCTGCTCTGTGCTCAACGCAGCCGGGGTGGTGCGGGTTAGACGCAGGACCCGCAGCCCGGGGAGTGGGGCACAGAACCGTAACGTATCCGTAGTTTGTGGGTCACAAATAGAGAATCAATTTTGATGTCAGTTGTGCAAGGGGAACAATACCTCTGCATTTCATTTGTAAATCAATTGTATATATAAGTATAAGTAAAAATGTGCATTAAACTCCCAGAATATTTAGATATTTATATTGGTACTCCATTGTATCATACGATACAAAATGTCCGTTGACTAAAGAATTGTTACAATTCTTCAAACTCATTTCTGAAAATGAAATTCAGATTTTATACTCGTCATCTGTGTATCAAAAAAACTAATTCAAAAAACGCAGTTTGTTGTGTGTCCCGAAATACTCTTTGGAATATCTGAAGAGGGACGTTTCATTTCGAGATGTTATAGCCTGTCGCAAACACCTATTTTTGCCTGAGACACAATAGAACAATCATTCTCGCTATCCCAAAATTCGGGCTTAGTATACTCGTTCTGTAAACGAATCCTCGCCCCCTGTATCTCAATACCCAGAATAAATATTCCCTCTATCTGAGCATACAAACCAACAAATATCTTCGGCATCTCTTCAACTTCTATAAACACTTCTCTTCTACACTCGACTTCCTTGGTGCATCTTGTCGTTTTCTTAGACTGCTGCTCAAATTTTTCTCTACCGTCACAAGCCATACCTCTCTCACCACCATTGCATCATATCCTGCTCGACTCACACTTCCAACTCCAACCACCGCCACGTTTCCACTCCCGCTGTCTCTACTACTGCCGTCTCCACTGCCGCCACCACCGTCACCGATGTCACCCCTGCCACTGCCGACATCATGTAGCGGCACCCTCGGAAGCCCTACCTCCGACGCCACCGCCACTACTACCTCCGCCTCCTTTGGAGCCGCCGTCGCCTCCACCGCCATTCGTTCGCTCGCGTTTCACGAGATTTAACGAGATGTAAACATCCGCGCATCGAGCCGGGGGCGCTTCGCCGCGCCCGCGCTCGTTCGTCTGCGGCGAGGCGGGGTTAGACAGGGAGGGGCGGGGCGAGGCAATGCGGGGCGAGGCGATGCGGGGCGGGGCGATGCGGGCCGGGGCGATGCGGGGCGGGGAGATGCGGGGCGGGGCGATGCGGGGCGAGGCGATGCGGGGCGGGGCGATGCCGGGCGGGGCGATGCGGGGCGGGGCGATGCGGGGCGGGGCGATGCGGGGCGGGCAGATGAGCGGGGCGGGCGAGAACGCGGGGCGATGCAGGGCGGGCGGGGCGATGCAGGGGCGATACCGGGCGATGCAGGGCGATGCCGGGCGATGCAGGGCGAGCGAGGCGATGCAGAAGGAGCGAGGATGAGAGCGGGACGGCGAGGACGTGATACGATGGGTGGCGGCAGGGCGATGCGAGTGCCGTGGGGACAGGCGTGCTGGTCGATGGGTGGCGGGGCGATGCGGAGGGCCGGGGGGGCAGGGCGGGAGGCGAGGGGAGGTGCAGGGGGCGGGGCGGGGCGGGTTGGAGTGACGAGTGTGGTACGGGAGCGGGGCCGAGGGCGGAATGGGCGGGGTTTTGGCGCCCCTTGCGGCGCCAGCCTGCTCAGTCCTCATTGCCAAGCGCTCCCGCCCTCGTCGACGTCTCCGACTTGATTTTTCCGCCGCCGGCATCTCGCACGTCGCTGCTCGTAAACCGCGCTGCGAGACGCGCAAAAAATATATTTCCTGCGTGTTTGTCCCGCTCTTGTTTTCCGGCGCCGACGCGCCTCCGAGGCAAACCGGTCCGCGGCATGCGGTGCCGGCGGAAGGGGCTCGGAGATACGACGGCAAGGGATGCTGCGAAGGAGGGTTACATATAGTTTGTCTGTCGTGAATGACATCTCTGAAGACCGTGAGATATGAAAAATGGGCAGGAAGTGAAAACACGAGAAAATTTGAAACTGCATTTCGAAGAATGTAGAATATAAAATTGAAATTTGAAAATGACGATGGAACTTTGGATTTGTTTGATCTGTGAATGTGATACCGCAGCATTTTGTAAAATCGTTTGCAGTTTCACGAAGGTATATTTTCTAACGGACTTGCAAAGGTTTTGGTGTCATGATTTTCGTGTAAGTTTTCTTTCTTTTATTTTTCGGAAAATGTTTGCAAAAATTATATAAACACAATACTCCAATCACAGTATATCCGTGTATGCTTGTGTGTATTTAAATTCCTTTAGTTGATATCACTTGATGTTTGACAGTGAAGCCAACGTTCTGTTGTTTGTTCAACAAGTAGCATTCAACATTAATAAGCAAAACCATTATTCATCGATCGATAAAATACAAACAGTACACAAAAGCAAGGTGTGATACGCCAGGAGTACCAAGTGTATTGAATGATGTAATTGAGTATGTCATTAGACGTATACTGCTGACTTATGGAATTAAATTTTCTAATATTTACGAAATTTAATTCCTTAATTCTAGCCTGTAGAATTTTTATGTAATTTTATAACTTAATAAGTTCTTTTATATATTATTAAGCTATAAAGTTATTTAAAATCTTTAAACGCTGTGAAAATATATTCCTGATATCTGATTTAAGTTTAACAAGTGGAGCGTCTGTAAGTGAAGCGGACACAATTTGTGAAGACATTTCAGCGCTATAAAGAAAGGTTCACTTAAGCTATACCATTCTATGATTTGTAAACCAACCATGCAAAACAAAATTTTGTTGCAGGTATTTCAGTTTTTTTCTATTATCGATGCTTTGAAGGCACTGAACGCCTAAGGTCATGGACTGTGCTCTGAATTAAAATTTCTCTATCTCGAGCAAAATATGATTGCTTTTCAAAACGTAGATACTTGTCAGCTAAAGTGAGTGAGTACTTAGTGTTTCCGGGCGCTTCAACTATTACAGTCATTAGTCCCGTAAATTTAGTAGCCTACATGTTATATCCAGGAAGGTGGTGTACTATTAGCCGCACACATTTTCATGAGCCCTCGCTTCACTAGTCACGAGAGGAGAGAGAAGTTTGGTTATTTTGAAAAAAGGAATTTTACATTCAATTTGTAGTTCGTTTCTCGGTGCAAAATAATTTCTATTACACGGGAGCAATCATATCTGGTTATCAGATTTTGTCCACAGCGCTTGCTGCTATCATTTATTCTTAATTGAAATAAAGTTGGCAAAGGAGTGGAGGTAGGCATACTGGAGCTCAAGAAAACGTGCGCGAATAATAGCTAAAGAACCCAATGACCACTTTACTATTGTCGATAAATTTTCGTAGATGATTATCATTTGTGAACGGAGGAGACTTTTAGATTAGATTAATTTAAAATGGTCTTAGTATTATGATTGCTTGAACAACAGTTGTGATTTAAAATTGCCGAGATCTTTCGAGATTCCGTCATCTACAGTCCATGAAAACCACTAATATTTGTGATAAGCATAATATAAAGGAAAAAGCATGAATGAGGTTAATATAACCGAACACTGTGGAACAGATGGTAAGAAACAGGAAGAAAAAATCTGAAACTAATGTAGATTGATAACGGTGTACACGAAACATCAACTGCCAAAAGACTCCCCTTACACGTAATTTTCTCCGCCACCCTGGAGACCTCCCGAAAAGGAACCGCGAAGCGCGCCCGCAACCGATTCGCGAAACGCATCCTCTCCTCCCCGAGCCCGACGAGATCCGGTTCTCCAGCGCCCTCGCCGATTGATTCGAACGCGCTTCGCTCACGCAATCGATTCGTTCCCCCCAGCTCTTCCCGATTCGTTCCCGCGCCGGCCGCCCAGCGCGCCGCGGGCGCCGCGCCACGCCGCGCCACACGGGAAACAGCTGCGCAGCGCCGCCCGCTCCGTCTTGGCCGCGCCCGCCGCTGTTTATCCAAAAAAAGTTTCTATTAGCCGCGGAGGCAGCGAGCCCGGACGGAGAGGGTACCTGTTGGCAGCTGGAGCCTCCAAACAAGAGTTCACGGTCTCCTGTGTTGATCCTGCTGAGGTCCCTGGGAAGGTTGCTGTCGGCCGGGATGTTGTTCAGATGGTGGTGAAATTAATATTGTACGCGGGAAACAGGCTAGGAGCGTGAGAGGACTATTTAATTGATAAAAAATAGCAAATTGATGTCGAGGTAGCAGTTCGTATCACTTTCGACTTAGGCGTTGATTATTGTATGTTGAAGCATACAAAGATCTTGCACAAAGGAAAAAGTGATTATTCCTCTTAATACGATCAATGTAGTACTCAAAGTATTCAATGTTGCAGTTATTAAATAAGTAAATGAATTAATAATTAAAATTAGTTCAAATACGTAAGTCAAACTTGAAAGCTTACCTTGTATCAAAAGTATTTTCGCTTCATATGCTAGTCTTCATTTCAGGTTTTTCTAGCAATATAGCTTGTCTGAATTCTTGATCATTAAGGGACATTCTCTTTTACAAATCACCCTCGTAACTCAAGTTTCTTCTCTCTGATTCTTTTTTTCTTCAGTTCAGTGATTCGTGTCATTCCATTGATTACGTTTTTGTACCAAGCATAGTTTTTTTTAATGTCATGATTTGAGCTAAATAACAAAATGCAGAACCGTCTGAATCTGATCCTCTTTGGTGCGTCTGTGTTAAGTGTGCAATATTTGTTTTATGGCACCAAGTGTAAATGCGATAGAACAAGACATCAAAATGATAAAGCTAGAGTGGTAACGTACTGATGTAACAAGGTAATTGCAACTGCATTCGCCTTTCAGTGGGCCTCGGGTTTGAACCCCGAAATAACCATGTGGATTATGTTGTAGAGAGGACGAGCTCTCGGCAGATTTTCTCGAATTTCCTCTTCTTTCATTCCACGATTTCTTCACTAGAATTTACGTTATCATTAAGACTACCTGTTGATGAGATCATGATGCATCTCAATGACTTTAATAGTTCAGAACCTCCAAGTCTAAATCAAATATTTAATTGCATTGGTATGAATAGGTTATAAGAGAATGAACTGTTTGCTTCTTATCAACCGCCTCTATTAAACGCTTGTGTGAAACTGAACAAGTGTTCTATCTCATTCGCTCCAGTACCCCTCGACTTCCTAGATTCGAAGATCTGGTTTCGCGCCCCTCGCCTCCCCCGCGTGTTAACTGCTGACGTGCGCGGAGGTGCGGGTCGAGGGCGGGGGCGGAGGCTGCAAAGGGCTGCTTGTTGGCGGCGACGTTACGAGTCTCCGGGGAGGCGAGAGGGCGCAGGGCGCAGGGTGGAGGGCGGAGGGTAAACAAGAGCGCAGCGCATCTCTTACGCGGGCGAGCACCCTCCGCGGCGTAAAAATAGACAGACGTGGCGCTGCGCGGCGGAGGCGCGGGCGGAGGCCCTGCTGTTAGGAGGGTGCGGTGGTGGTGTCGGTGTCGGTGGCGTTGAAAGTGTCGGTGTCGGTGTCGGTGTCGGTGTCGGTGTCGGTGTCGGTGTCGGTGTCGGTGTCGGTGTCGGTGTCGGTGTCGGTGTCGGTGTCGGTGTCGGTGTCGGTGTCGATAACGATGTCGGTGTCGATAACGGTGTCGGTGTCGATAACGATGTCGGTGTCGATAACGGTGTCGAGCGGTGGTGGCGGCGGTACTGGTGGCGGTGGCGCAGTGAGAGTGTACTTGGGGGAGAGCAGTGTAGAATACGAGAGAGGTAGTGATGAGGCAGAGAATGAGGGGCGAGTGGAGGTTCTGTTGTCAGGAGGGGGTAACGGCTGCAAGTGGCTGGTGATGGAGGTGGTGCGGCGAGGGCGGAGGCGAGGTAGCAACTAGGGACCTGGGTAGCAGAGAGGGGTTGTTAGTCGAAAAGAGATGGAAGTGATCGCTGTAGCGGTGGAAGCAGTGTGGGCGGGAGAGGTAAGACAGTAGGTGGGAGGTAAGGGAGTGCGAGAGAGCCGTGAGAGATGTGGGAGAGCCAGTGACAGGGGAGGGGAGGGTGGTGCGGGCAGAGGCACTGCTGTTAGGAGGGGGCGTCGGCTGCAAATGGTGGTAGCTGCTTGTTGTAGCTACGGAAAGGAGACGAAGGTGACTCGAGAGAGGTGGGGGGGGGGCGAGGCTTGCAAGAACGCTATCATATTTGAGAAGCAATGAGGGTGATCTCTGTACCTGGGAAGGCCATGAGGGCGGGATGTGTGAGGGTGGGGAGCAAGAAAGTAAAGAACACGTAAGAGACAGTAGGGAGTTTTAGCGCCACGCGTAAGGTAGCGATGATATGCACTAACAGTCACGTGACGGGCCTTGAAGTCATAACGTCTTACCTTCGGACTAAGATACGACCTTATACCTTCATAAATATTGCACGCCTGTAGGAGTCTCTACGGTCACCTTATAAACGGCAAAATGGTCGCCTAAAAACAGAAAAGGTTGCATTTTTGCAACTCTGATAAATCGATTCTCGTATATGACGCAGTTACAATTATTACTTACCAACTCCACAACGCTGGTAAGAATTAACGAAAAATGTTGTAAAAGTGAAAATTATGAAATTCGCGAAAGATATTAAATTCGCGAAAGGTATGAAATTCGCGAAAAAGAGGTTGAAATATCTTCGGGATAGTTTGTGTTTTATATTCATAACGAAAGCTGTTAGATATTCCATATATTCACAAGAAAATCAGATTCAGAACTCCTGACTTCATACTCATCGAGGAGCACCACAAAATCTAAAACTCCATTCACAATGTAGATTTCTTATACTCTTGACTCGAATCTTATTTTAAATGTCTTACCACCACCCTACACTCTTTCATATATTATGCAACTTCTTTGTTCAACGCTTGAAATACTTCTTTTGTTATAATGCATAACACAATGACGCTATTGCTAAAACTCTCCTGAACGTTATTCATTGTGACCGAATAAATTCGTTAGTCTCGAAATCAATAGAGTTTAAGAATTTCTCCTTACGCCTGGCGTTAAAACTCCCCAGTGCCGCGGCTGCGAAGGCGTTGGAGGAGGGGCGGCGGGGGTGGTAGGGACGGTGAGGGAGGCGGTGGCAGTGGAGGCGGAGGGGTCGCATGTCTGCGTGCCGACGCTGGTATTATAGCATCAGTGTCGGGGTCTGCGGCGGAGGTGGTGGGGCCCGGAGAAGGGTTGCTGAGGCATTCGCTCGCTTAGAAAATATTTTGGGAGAAGCGCTTTTACAGACTTCGTTCTTGGAAACCCTGATTCTCGAGTGCAGCTTCTTGGCGGATAAAGATACAGTCGCTGGCGGTATTACTCCGAAATTTCATCATTCTCGGTTTATACAATTTCATCAGTAAGTGTTTTTCGATGTTCGAGGTGCTTTTCTTCGGAGAAAAGCTTATTTGTAGAAAAGTGAGGATTCGTGTCAGTGTAGCTGATTTTGGTACTTAGAATGCAAAATTTCTCATGAGACGGAAGAGGATTTTGCGAAATGAAAGAAGAGGCGTTTTAGGGGAAACACTGAAGATAGGTCATGAAAGGTCTGGACAGAATATTATTAACTTTTGGTAAATAATGAAAGGAAATTATTTACAAGATTGAGATTAATGAAAACTCTTCAGTGGTAGATTTATGCTAACAAAGTAATTGATTGCTATTGTTAACTCTCTTATACCATTACTTTGAACATGTTAGATGTGTTCTACTCAACAGTAAAAATATATTATACTAGGTCTAGAATACTTAGAACATCGATTTAACTTGGACCGATAAACAGTTAAAGTGAATGGGGAGGGATTCCACAAAATTTATTCAATTGTCCCCATCTTGTGCACAAATTAAGTAATTTCCAGAAACAAATGTCGCTCGAAAATTGCTTCCTGATTCTTTGTATACCTCAGTTTTTATAAGGTGACGTGTCGAGGTCTGTCTTCCCGATGGAATATGGCACTTCTTTTCTCGCTAGTGCCGCTAGATCTCGCATGATCGCGACCGTATCAAGCAGTGCTGCAGATGAAGCGAAATCTAGCGGCACGACAGCGAAGAGGCGAAAAGCCGTACCATATTCCATGGTGAAGACAGGCCTTGACGCGGCACGTTATGAAAACCCAAGTATAGTTTGTAGATCGGACGCTGCAAGGACTGTACCCGCGCCTGGCGGGCGGCAGCTGTTCGCGTGGGCGCCTGCCGGCGAGGGCGGCGTTGCGAGGGCACGACGGCTGCGCAGGGCGGCACACAAGGGCGCTCTCAAAGGAGCTCCCCGCCGCCGCCGCCGCCCGCGCTACCTGGCGCGCAGGGAGCTCGCTTTTCCAAAACGGTTCGGAACAGGACGCCCAGAGCTGTGTTCACGCTAGAGGCATAGAGAAAAGAACTAGTCTCCTCAGTATATACTAGAGGTCTTGAGCTCGAGAGTAAGAAAAACTGGTTGTGATACGTTTCCAAAATTGAAACGAACTTAATAGTTTAATAGTTTAATTGTATTTATAGAAGAAATTTAGTTTCTAATATTTCCAATATCAGTTTCATAAATCGATTTATTTATTAATTACAAAATACATTCTATAGTTTTAACGAAAAAGTACTAACCCGATTGAACAATGCTCTTTTTATATCAGATCACTTATTTCCATTTTATACTATTATTATTATTATTATTATTATTATTATTATTATTATTATTATTATTATTATCATAATTATTATTATTGTTATTGTATTATTTCACAAGGTCTCTTAGAACTGACCACGTCAGATGTGTTAGTTCTTAGTTCTTTCAGAACTTTTCCCCTTCATATTTTACGACTATTTTTAATAAACAATTGTGCTGAACGCTATGTGATTTGATATTTATTTTGTATTTTACGTCAAAAACACTTAAAAACTGTTAAAACTAAAAAATGGTATGAACTGTAATTACATGCGATACCTGTCATGCTGGTGTAAGAGCTTGATGTGTGATTAAAGTACCAAAAGTTCACAGCTGCACTAACCTAAATTACTATATAACACTACAACACACGCTATAGGAGTATGTTTATCATAATTATCGAATGGAATATGGATGCCAACAACAGACCAGGACACTTCGAAATCAGTTTTAGATGAATATGCTCGGTGTGGACCAAAACAAGGAATCTGGAGGGGGGTGTCCTATGCCATCTCGCGTTTCGCAGTCAGGCGTTCTCAGAAGCTCACGTGACCCTGACTTTTTCCCGGGCGGGCCCCGCCCCCCTGCCCCTATTGTTGCGGGCCGGGCCGCGCCTCCCGCCAGGTGGCACCACGCAGGCCCGCACGGCGCGGCGCGGCGCGGCGCGGCGCTGGTAAATAGGCCTAATGACCTGCCAGGGCGCGGCCGACGGGCCCTGTGGGAGGGAAGGGGATGGGGAGGGGGAGGGGAGGATGGCAAGGGTCGGAGGGCGCAACTGCGTTGGCCGTGACGTGAAATCCCGGTCGGCCGGCCCTTTGAATGGTCCGCCACTACAAGGGTAATATCGCAGCTCTACCTGGAGGCGGCGGGCGACGAGGGTGCCTCGCTGCCGAATAATTTATCACTTAAACAGTTGTCGGAGTTCTGCCGCGGGCGTGCGACATCGCGCAGTAGATGGGAATGCCATTCTAAGCGGACACAACTTGCGTCAAAATTTTACCATCAATTGAATGTTTGGGATCGATTTTGAGGGAGTTAAAGGAACCTCATACCACCTATAGTTCTCTCAATTGTTTATTGGATTGAGATAGATTTCATAGAATTATATTAATACAAATAATAGTAACTTTCAATAATAATTTTAAAATGGCTGCATTTATTGTAAGCTTTAAAGCAATGTTATGGACTCTAATTTTCTAGTTAGGAATCTTCTAAAACAAAATCCATCAATATATATTTTTATCCCTGGCTCAGAGCATCAACTGATGTCACTTCAGTGCCTCTGATCGGGAGGTTCTAGGTTCGAGTCCCGACGGTGGCAGGAGTTTCGACACTAGCTTGTCAGCTAGAAAGAATTCAGTCGCTGTCTGGAAAAGAATTCTAGCGGCCCACTGCTCGGATCGGTATTTTTCATGATTCCTCCGATCAACACCAGGTGAATGCCGGAACAGTACCCTAATAAATGTGCCACGGACCACGCGCGCGATCTTCCTTCCTCTTCCTTGTCCGATCCTCATCCCTTACACACACACACACACACACACACACACACACACACACACACACACACACACACACACACACACACACACACACACACACACACACTTAAACTCTCATGCTCTACATTACCGCACATGCCGGGAGACCAGTCGGGAGCGTAGAGCTTGTCCCGACTAGGGCGGTACCCCGCTGGGGGGAGGTACGTACTTCAGAAAAAATCCGCAAGCAGACAATAGGTCAACGCCGGATCTCGCCGTCCATCGGGGGAAAATCTCCATCTTCCGAGGGGAACAACGTGTTCTACACTTACGAGATTCTTACCTTAGCAGTTGAAGCTCCAAGAATTACTAGCAATCAATCAATCTTTTTATCCTGATTTATTTTGATTTGAGAGTTATTGAGTATTACTGAAAAGAAACCAAGAATATTATCTCGTGTGAAAGCCGAGAAAAATAGCATCTTTTTTTCTTTCAGGAAGTGTGCAGCAATTTCAAAATGACAAATGTATTAAGGATATCAGTGACAAGTGCACGTTGCCGGAAAGAAAACTAACTAACTTCGCAATTCATCATATTTGAATTTTGTTCAATTTAATTGTGAATTTTAAAGTTGTCCAAAGTAGTTTCGATTAGTACGCCTGGACAGTCTCGTGAGTTTTGTCGTTGTTTCCGCCTATTTGCAATATGTTCAGTTCCACTGTGCGTGGTGGTGGGTGCCCGCTGCGGAGAGGGGCCTGCGGGGGGCTTTAGACCGCGTTTGAAACCGAGAAGGACCCTCCAAAGGGGGCTCAGTGGGGTTCATATCGAGCGCGGACGCGAGTTTTTCGTTCGCCGTCGGCGGAGGGTGTTCTGTGTTTAAGAGGGGATTACAACTCCTTTCGAACGCACTCGTGTTGATCCGCGGTTTGTACACTGACGCTGCGTGCCGTGTCGGAGACGGAGGGCATCTCGCCTCAAGGCACTCATTTATTACTGTTAATGAAAGTTTGATTTATTGGTCTCAGACATTTAATTCCATGTATAAGACGTATTTGATGTACACGGTATATGCCATTCATTAATTATATTTCCCTTTTAGTACAAAGAAAAAGAATATTACGTATATTACATACAGAAATTCTCTTTTTATTTCGGTTTATTCTTCCAATACTCTTGCCAGAAATTGTAGCATTATTTTCAAATATTTCCAAATTGAAATGTTACTCTCGAATGGAATGAGTTGTGACAAATATCTAACAAAAATTAAACGATTTGCACGTTTTAGATAGAAAATACATGTTTTCATTGGAGGCAAAGGATGTATTTATAATGCACGTTTTACTAATTTGTAGAACTCACATTCTGTACTGTTATTGACAAATTACTTCAAATGGTGATCTAAATAGCAACTTTATATATCAATTATTGTTAAATTGTCACATAAATTCAGTTCATGAACATATTTCATGACACTCATTGCGTAAGACCTTAAGATAAAACGTTTTTCGGTTTTCAAAGACTGCTTAGATTTGTTACTAATCGTGATACCTGTGTTCTAGATATTTTATAACGCTCTCTGTAAAAGTCTTATTACTGATGGTCGGAATTAGACACTATACAAGAGATAATGCAACGTTTCGTGGACTTCTTCTGTTCCATTAGTTGCTTGTGTGTAGTCGATCAAGTATTGGATAGCGTCTAAGAGAATTGCTTACCTACACGTAAAACTATTAGGGCCTAGATGAGGCTACGTATATCGAAGTTGATAACGAGAATCCAACTCACGGAATCCACGATTAACATAAGTAAAACATTAATTTGAGCTCCACACACTTTACAACCCACTTCATGCCGATGTACGTCGTAAAATAAATTCACTATGTAAATTTTACATATTTTTATTAAAGGACAAAACTTTTTTGAACCAAATGTCAATCTTCATTCCTTGATGCCTCTTGCAAATTAAACTTCTCAAAGTCTTCTCATCCGAAGTAATGTTCATTGCATATTCTCACTTTTTTAAAAAAATTTGTTCAGATTATTGTATTTTTGAAAAAGGCTAAATTTATCTTTCCACAAAAACCAACTTCCCACAAAACGAATCACTGTGAAACTACGGATTGCATGGCCTCGTTCGCGCATGTTCTCGTCTGCCGTTCTTCGCTTTCGTTCGTCCGACTCGAGGCGTCAGGTGTTAATTCAAGAACGGAAGAAACTAAGAGATTAAGATCCACAATCTTAGCCGTGCAAATCAGACTTAACACTAGGGATTCCCAAGGGGGTCGAAGCAAGCTTAATGTGTGTCAGTGACGATTAAGGAGGCGGCTGGCGGTCAATAGCCGAATATGACATATTGGTCGATCGCTATAAATAAGATCGCATTGTTTACAAAAAAAATGTCACGGTAATAACTAGTTCCGATAGAAAGCTACAAAACATCAAATAATCAGCAATTACTTCTCACTTTGATTATAAATTCAATATAATTATAAAATTTTTGCCTATTAAATATTTGATCAAAACCTTGAAAGACCAATAACTCCGAGAAAGGATTAAAATAAAAAAATAAAAGTCTAATTATAAGTCACAAATTTGTTCTTCTTTTTTCGTATTCATCGTAAGGAATTTGAGAAAACTTAAGAAATTATAAATATGAACGTAGTCACTTAGTTCTCTGTCGCACAAGAAAGTGTTCTGCGTAATACACACTGCAGATATATACTGGCCATTTAAGAAACGTTTAACGTTCTGGACTATATTGCATCAGAATGACGGTTGGAAAAGAAATCTATATTAGCAACAGCTGTTTCCGATCATTGGAAATTGAGGTATTTACAATAATATTGAAATGCGGAACTAATAATATGTAAGTATTTTTGTGTAATTCTTTCTGTTATGATTGTTGTATGTTGTAAATATTTTAGAGTGAAAGGAGGACGATGAAGCAAACAGTTCTTTTAAAAGGGATCGTTACAAGGAAAAGTTTGGAAATCCCTGCTTTACACGTTCTCAGAAATAAGTGTAAGTTCTGAAAGCGGCTCCACACATTCGTCATTCGCTAAGCAGCGAACTACTGTTCGCCCAATCCCAAACAGCTGCTGTGTTCGTCGAATGTTCACATCCTTCTATATGTCTAAAAGACTGACACGCGGTGGGTAGGGCGAGCACCGAACGTTCGTTACTCGGCAAATACAAGCAACTCAACCACAGTACTCGGAATTCGGCGAGCGGTTGCTCGCTGTTCACCGAATAACGAATGTGTGGAGCCGCCTGAAGACGGCTCCACACATTCGGCATTCACCGAGCAGCGAGCTACTACTCGCCCAATCCCGAACAACTGCTGTGTTCGGCGAGTGTTCGCTCCTTTTGATGTGTCCGAAAGACTGACACGCGGTGGGTATGGCGAGCACCGAACGTTCGTTACTCGGGAAATACAAGCAACTCAACCACAGTTCTCGGAATTCGACGAGCGGTTGCTCGCTGTTCATCGAATAACGAATGTGAGGAGCCCCCTGGAGGTGCGTTTCGGTTGTGCGAATGCGGCGTGCGGGCGACTGTGCTCGGTGCTGCGCGGGGCCCCTCAATTACACTGGGCGCTGCACAGGCGCAGGGACGGTTCAGGGGCGTGGCAGGGCCGCCGGGAGACACCTGGACGGCGCTGGGCGCCGCGACACGCCGGCAGAGGAGAGACGCGGCGGGTGATTTATCGGACCCGCGCCCCCTGGGTGCTCCGCCAGCCGGCCTGTCCTCCCACCTCGCGCTTAGGTCCTTCGCGCTGCGCGCCCTGTTGCGTCCTTCGGTGGCTCTCTTGCTCTCTCGAGCTCTCTTCCTCTCCGGCAACTCAAGGCAACTGCTATGGGCGTGGTCACTGTACGTACTTTCGTCAGTTTTGGTTCATAAAACTGCTCTGGAAAGGTGTTTCTGTTAATCGTAAATTGAAAGAGGCACCACAAAGTGCGTTCTTCATTTTCAATTTACATTTATTTTGAAGAATTTGTGCAATGCTGAGTTTAGCTCAACATGGCCGCTGTGGCGAATCTGGCACGAAGGTCCTGGAGTCCGAGTCTTGACGGTAGCGGATTTTCGACGCTAGCTATATAGTTAGGTTAGTTTTCCGTCGTTTCTCCGATCAACAGCAGGTGAATGCAGGATCAGTACCCTAACAAATGGGCCACGGATCGCGGGAGATATTTCTTTCTTTTTCCTTGACCTGTCCTCATCCTTTACGCACGCACACACACACACACACACACACACACACACACACACACACTTACGTGCACTACACTACGCACACATGGCGGGAGACCAGTCAGGTTCCTGGTCGAGAGTCTAGAGCCCTTCTACGCTGGGACGGTGCCCTGCTGCGGAGAATCTGAGTGGAAAATCTCTCAAGTCGTTGTGTAGTTTGGCGCCGGATCTCCGATGGTGAAATAACACCGCTATCTCGCGGGGTAAACATTCACTACATTAACGGGGCTAATGACTAAAACAGTTGACGTGTCCGGAAACAATCAATCAGGCGAGCTAACTTTCCTGCTTTACCTCGATCCCTCCCTTTCTATCTCATATGACTACTTGTATTTTATCTCCCAGATTCTCTTTTTGTCTCACTGTTTCTTGAACTCTGGACTCTCCCTTTTTCTCACTCCTACTATGTTTCGAATTTACGAATCGAATTTTTTGCGTGTTTCTCACTCTAAATTTCCAATAGTTTCTCTAATTTTAACTCGATCTCTTTCTCCCTTCCTTCCCTTTCTGTTTTGATTTTTATCTTCTATCTTTTCTTACTTTGGTAAAACATTGTATTGAGATAATTATTTCCCCCCTAGTTCTCCCTTTCTTCCTCTTCATTTTTTCCGTCATTGTTTACTTGTATTCTTTGTTGCTATCCCAGCTTTGTTAAACTACGCCTTGATCGTGTTTGAGACTTAAGTTTCTTTTTCCTTTTGTCTCTCTCCATCTCTCGACAAGAAAATCGAAATGTTTATGTTTTTTTTCTATTCCTCTCTCTTTCACATTTCTTGAAGTTTTATGAAGTCAGTATCTTGAAGGTATTCTGATTTAATAAACCTACGTGCTACGTTAGAGAAGTAAATTGCAAATGTTGTTGTGTTCCTATAGGAAAAGCTATCTGCGAAACAATAATATTGAGTTGAGAGTGAAGTAAAATTTGCGGTGCGATAGAATTCGAAATGTTTTTCCTAATCGAGAATTCCTCCCGATCCTCGTAAAAAGGCCCTCGTGCCCGAAACATCTCATTAAATTGCAGTTTGCTGCCGCGAGATCGAGAAATACGCGTGGGCATAAAAGCTTTGGAGCCGTCAGTTCGGGAGCCATTTCCGTATCGAATTTTTTATGAATTGTTCATCACAGATTTTTTATTCTCTAAAGTGCAGAGTACTTCTATGTAAGTCCCATACTTCTTCTCATGCCAAGTTAAAACCCTTGCTTAAAAGTTATGACCAAGAACACTGGTTTTTGTCATGGTCGATGTATTTTTAAAACCAAGCTTTTTATCGATTCCAACTTCTGCAGCGGAGTCGTAAATTTTATGAAGACTCGTTAGCTCGCTTCGTTTTTTCCCCCGAGGGCAATCATGCGAAACTGGTTTCTTATTTCTGGCGATTTCTGTCGACTGCATTGAATCGTTATAGTTTCTTACGTCGCATGCCGCGTCATTCCAGGCGAATGTTTTCGAGGAATCTGCGCGTTGGCGACGTCGTAATGATTTTAACTCCGTCACTGCTTCTCGCCTTTTTCATGGGGAAGTATCTTTCGTCCGATGCCTTCCAACAGGTTTCCGATTTGCGATAAGATTCCCAACGTGTAATTTCGCGTCCGCGAAGAAGACTGGCATCCTACGCGAGGAATGAGATCCTCCCACTGCCGGGAGCCAAGTTGGATCTCGAAAAAAGTGCGGCGGCAGCCGGCAACTCAAGGCAACTGCTTTGGGCGTGGTCACTGTATGTACTTTCGTCAGTTTTGGTTCATAAAACTGCTCTGGCAAGGTTGCTCTGTTAATCGTAAATTGAAAGAGGCACTACAAAGTGCGTTCTCCTTCTTCAATTTACATTTACTGGGAAGAATTTGTGCATCGTCGATAGTGATATAATTTTCATTGCCATATGTTGAATTAAAAAAAATTACTAAGCAAAATTATTTAATTGTTATTTTTTTTACAGTATTGTGTAATTTCTAAAAACATAACATTTTTTGAAAATAAGTTATTTTATAAAATGTGTGATTTTTTTTGTTTCTCTTGTTTCATCTCATATCTCTAACTACATACTCTTTACGTTTCTCTAGTAAAACAGGAAGCTTAGGATAACAAGTTTATTGAAATGTAATTTTGTGTAGTTTTTTTTTGTGTGATGTATTGTTGGCTTTCCAAATATTTGAATAAAAGATGTCATTACGAATATTTATAATTATTATATGAACTGCCTTTGACAGCTTAGTTGTCATCATCATATGATTTGCTGTTTAGAAGCCAGAAATTAGGCTAGCACTAATTTTGAGACGAATTTCTAAACACATAATCGAAAATATTCCCATATCTTAAATTGAGACATCGAATAGTTTAATTTACTGCGTTAAAAATACGAGAATCGTATTTAGCTGCATCCTCTTTTAAACTAGAAAAATATAAAAGTATCGTATTAACTTTTATGTTTCTTGAATGATTGACTAAAAAATGAACTATTTATTTCATACGATGAACAACAAATATTATCTCATGTTGTGTCAGCCGTTGAAACCTTGAAGCGACACTCGCACAAACTTCATCCGAGGCAATAAAGTCAGCGCTGTGTATGAAAGTTTAAATCTCTCTGAATAAAAAGACGCACTTGTCGTCTAAACTACCACATTACTCATTGTGACGCTGCGCCCCCAGTCATTTCCATTACAAACATGTGCTCGCGTTTGTTTCTACCCGCCTCACGTAGCCACATAGGGAACAGCTCATAATCCCACGAGTGCAATAACAGGTTCTGGAATAAACCCCTTCGCATCATCCGATTGTCATGCGGTGCGCAAAGGGATTTCCAGTACACTCTGACGCCGAAAAGATGATGCAAACACCAAACAAAACTTCGTCGCTTTCGCATTACGGGAATTCCGTTTGGTGTTTTGTGTCATGCAATATTTCCTCTCATTGTGAAGGGGATTTGAAATGTTAAAATGAGTGAGGTACTGAAATACAGAAATGTGTCTGGGATTATCGGGTAGGTGGAAGAAATGTGTTGTCGGATATCAGTAACTCTAATCCGTGTACTTTGCAATAAAATTTGATGAGGGGAAACCTCATAAGTTTGATAATTTGTCGGTGACGTAGGGAATAGTAAATGATCTTCAACACATTTAACCGTAAAATTTGGCATTTAAGTTTCGAATTTCCTTTATCTCACTCACGTTATACTGCTTTAATACATTTTTCCTTTATTGCCTCTATAACATTTTATGCGTATGATTATGCTTGTACCGTACTTTAAATTTTTTATATTTTTATAAACATTTTTAATGGTATGGGGAAATCGTTAGAATTATTTCTTTGCATGTTGAAATGTCTTGAAATAGAGAATATTAAAGAGGGCAAGGGTCGTTGTGTATTATTTTTGCCTGTTTTCTACTCACCTTGAACATATAACTATAACCTGCTTCAACTATGAAGTTATCTAATTCAGAAAATTATATTTTACATTTTTTCACTTCCGTCCCACTTCTGTAAGCACCGCATCATGATAATGTTTTGTGGAATTTTTTGAGAAATAGAAGGAACATTTCATTTTTATCTCCTTTTTGTCTCCATGTTTATCACCCACCATTAACCATTTTATTTGTTTGCAACGTTGTGGGTGATATGAGTTATTGTGCACTAAACATTGTTTTGTTTCAACCTCAAAATCTAAAATTTACCTTTATAGAACAATCAGTTTCTTGAGGTATGTTGAATACAATCTTATTCTTTAAAATCGTATAACATTATATTACTTTGACAGAAAATGATTCTCTTTCACTTGGTTGAATCTTGTATTTCAAACCGCTTTCTATTCTGAAGCAGAATTCAACCATGGGTTGAAACGTTGAGGCTTACGTAAAATAATTTGAAACATGTAATGTAATTGCAACTTAGATGCAAGTTTCATAACATTCTAATAATTTTTTTAGTTGGCTTAATTCTGACATTTTTATCACAAAATAACACTGTTAATTAACCGAATAATAGTTCACGAAACGATGTTATGATACGAATATCGTACAACGTTTCATTCTCTCGTAAACATTTCAATGTATTATAATGTACATTTATATTTGTTTATTCATCCTGCCAAAAATGATAGACTGATGTTGGTAATATTTAATAGGAAGCCATTGTACATTGCAACACTTGTAGTTTATGCAACAAGTTTATAATATTAAGCTTTATTGCATGAGTATATTTGTCGATAACAGTGACGTTAGGAGGGAGTTTTCAAATGTGTACGAAAGCAATAAAAAAAAATTATAAACGAGTTGCATACGCTATTTTTTGTATAACCATTTGTAACGTTAGTTTTATTAATAATTATAAATTAATAAGAGAATAAAAGTTAATTTTGGAAAACAATTTTATTGCAACGTCACGGGCATGAGCGAAAAACAGTGTGCCTGTGCGAAAAGCAGTAGTCAGCTGTTTCGTTTACCGCTACCTGCGCACGATTATCTCGGGGTGATTGGTTGAGTGTGTGAAGACGTAATTATTCGTGCCATAATCGGTAAATTCGTCATAGTGTGTGCCGTAAGATGACTTTTTTTGAACGATTTCGTGTACGGAAAAATATCGTTTATAACGTTGGAAGACAAAAAAAAATGTCTGCAACTAATTGTAGATCTTTTTAAAATTTATGGACCATGATCCTCAGCTGCATACAGTTTGACTTTAAATAACCAAAGTGGATAAACTATGAGGGAATGAGTGGAATGAGCTGTGTGTAGAGCAACAGTCTGCCGGGTGCGTGGGTGGCCGTGGGCCGCGGATGCGAGCGTACTCCCTGGGCTGCGAGTGCGTCCGGAGCGGACCGAGGGGGGCGGGGCAGTGTTTGCGGAGGCGCCCCCATGCGGGGAGCCGGGGACCGCCGCGTCGCGCCGGCCCTCAACGCCGTCCCCCTCGCCCCGTCCTCCGGCTCGCCCGCGTCGCTACACGTGGCGTACGCCTCGCTGTCGATACCTGTCGAAGGGGCGGAGCGGGCCGACAGGTATTGAGAGTGAGGAGTACGCCACGAGTAGTGAACCCAGGACCCCCCGATCCAAGGCACATCAGACTTCCGTGAATCGTCATCGAGAACAGCGCGGGACCTGGGCTCGCCTGGATAAATCATAAGAATGTTCTTGGGAATACTTTTACTACAATTTCGTCGATCTGAACATTTCAAAAAGTAGAAATCATAAAACAGACATCTAGATATGGATGAACCGCATCCCTGATATTTAATACTCTTCCACGTGAGGACCTCTAATTCTCTTGGGAGCAGGTACTCCGTCATCCATTCACCTCCCTCATCAATTCACATCCTGCTTACGTGTACTACCTAGCTAAGGGGAAGTACCCCCTGCTATCAGTTTATTCTGTGTCTGATAACTCTCCGGGGACGTGGCTTCTTGCCTTTTCAGCGGGCAACTAATGACGTATGATTGCACAGGGATGTCAGTCAATTCCAACAAAGAATCTGTATATCTTAACTCGCTCCTGTCCCATAATCACTAAAATATCTCTATGTAATTAAATAAGGCAGTATCATGTTTCAATTATTCATATGATTTAGTTTTTTTAGTAAAAAAAATACTCACAGGTCGGCATTGTCCCTTCCTAGACGTCGAAGATTGAAGTTGTGACATATTTTCTCTCTCTACTCTTTGTAAACATAAAACAAATTGTGTTAACGGCGTTGAAGCAGTAAAGCGGAAGCACAAAATTCTTGACATCAGTAATAAAGGGCATTTACATATTTTTATTGAAATCAATTTTTCCCTTTCGTGTTGCGAGTTGTGTTGATATTTTACCATATACTATATCTTAATGATGTCAATTTCAATCAATTTTTTAAATGAATAATTTAAATTGATATCCAGTTCACCTGGTAATTCTAGCATCTTGTTTTCATGAAATTGTATTTGTTATGAAATGTGCGAATATATATTTCATAAATTTTGTATCTACTTTTTCAATTTTACATTTCGTATCTGTCTTTTTCATTTTGCCTTTTAATTAACTATTCTAGAATACTTTGAATTTTTTTTACAAGTGAATAACTGCACCCTCAACTCGGATGAGGATTTCAATTACAGATAAGTATGCGTCGTTCCGCACTCTACGCTACGTTAGTTGAATCAACTCTTGCGAAAGGGCTTTGCTCCAATAGCACTACCTAAATGCACTTTGCGTGTTCACCATCTTAATGCAGAGTGTGCTGTATCCTCAAATACACTTAAACTATCCGAGGGTTCAGACATGGTATCGCCTTTGCTTTGAGTTCACTGATTGGATGGGTTAAATGGCCTCGCCAGGCGGTGTGACAATGAAAGTGGACTACAATTTACGACGCTTCCTTGTCTTGTAAGAAATAGTAATAGGGAGAGGTCGATGTGATTGTCCAACTTTATCGCAAAGACGTTTCTTTATTAGATATTTTAAACAAATGTGAATAGTACATAATGTGTTCTGGATTGTATTGAAAATTATCCTCCCGTTTTTTGAATACTTAAAAACACATTTTCAAAAATCAATGAAAATGGAGTGGTGTTATTTTGTATAGTAATATACCACTCTTGATATTGATACTTCTAAATATTGAACTTTATTTGGACTATTTGTCCAATAAGTTTTAAAAAACTCGTGTTACGTTGCGTTTTTAAACATCTTGGATTAGACGAAGAAATTGAATGAGATGGACCTCCTTGCAATCAGCATTAATCGTTTACAATGATCAAGTGTTAAAAAACGCAAATTAGCTGTAAGCATTTTCCTCTCTTGCGAGTTTTACGGGCGAGTGACAAGAATCTATCTTGAATTCAAGGTACAATTGGTTTTTAGTTTCTAGATGGATCTGCGGTAGACTGTTTTCGGAAACTAATCTCGACTGTGGTAGATGGGTATTATAAAAATTGCTTTTTCAAAATGTAGAATGATAGGTGAAATAGTAAGTTACTGTCACGGAGGCAAACATATAATGAATAAGAGTGAACTGAAATCTAAATAAAATCCCGACAAAAACTTATGTATTCTTAATTCCCCAAGTCGTGAAAGGTATACAGAAACTCCTAAGACGAAGAAGAAAATTAGGACTGCAGGCTGTAAAAGGTATGAGTGTCAATACAAATTCATTCATTAGTTATATGTTAATCGGAATGTCTCATGTTCTTAAAGTTTTTCATATTGCACTTTTTTTCTTCTAAAACGAAATTCACGGTTGGTCGTGGCTCGAAATATAAATGCGTGAATATAACAAATGACCAAAAATGGTCTCAAGTAAATCACGGAGTCTAATGACCATTTGTTCTACACGTTCTGTAACATTGCGGTGAAACTTGCCCTGGTGATCTTTATCCTTACGTGATTTGTAGTACTCGTCTTATCTTTCTATCTCTCAATTTTACATGCCAAGAAAATAAATGACCACAAGAAAAACAGACTTTTCCTGATTGAAATACAAAATGAAAAATTAATAAGTCACTGGAAAATGAAATTTAATGCAAATTCCACATCGCCTTTAAGCATAATTTTGAACGTTTGCTGCTCTTTATAAGCAGATCCTTGTAATATTATATTATTAAGTATTGACTACTCTGTAGCGTATATCAATGAAATGAAACATTTTTCGGGGGTCTTGATCGCTTACTTTATGTTGTATTCTGTCTTGGTTTTAAGAGACGTATTTACTGACAAAACTAATACGTAATATTTTTGGACATCTTACTGTCCGTGTCGTAGCGATGTTTTGTTGTAACATAATATAATGCATTGTCACTACAATGCTATAAATGCTGTAGCGATCAGGATTAAATAGTATAACATACAAAAACAACTTTATAACACAAAAAGGAATGAAATGTGAGTAGGAAACTGATTAAATCGCAAATATTTGAGAAATATCGTGCCTTGTCTCCCGTCGAAAGTTGCGGGTCAAGGACAAACAAGATGGGTTTCGCCAACCCTTTTATCACATTGTGCCTCTTCGCTTTCTCTCCCAAGGCCGCTGCTCCAAGCCGCTCCATTACGCGGTAATTCGGGCGAAAACTTTGGCCATTTAACGATGTCGTTAGAGGAGGAAGGGCCGATCCGGAACTTCCGGCGCGATCGATGGGAGCAGAGACGACCGGAAGTTGCCACAGAGCTATCACTGCTCCCGGTAAAGCACAGAGGCCATATTGTGGGCTCGTCAGCCATTCGCTGCAGAAGATCATCTGAATCACAATCGGAAGTTGCAGCAAGGGGAAAAGTCAATGGAGGACGTATGTTGTGGTGAATGATTTAAAATGTTACATTAACGTTCTGATTATACTGAACAAAAAGAGAAAGTGACATTATTCACTGCTTTTTAGGCGTTTATTCGTTTTTGAATCGCTTAATTAGTTCGGCAACAGTGTGAGTTATTGGAAAAAGATTTGGGTTGCTTCATGAGAAATTAATTAGAGTAGTATGTAAATAAGGTAATATAATGCAATTATATACAACACTTTCATTGTTTGAGACGATCACCATCGTTTTTGTAATGAAGAATGGCGAGTAATCTGGAATTTTCGTCATAATCGTTGGATCTGGAAGTTGTGAAAGGATGAGCGGCAAGCACAATGGCAATTTTGGCTATAATATATGAAAACATATTACATTTTAAAATACAAATTTACTTGTTTATTTTGAAGGCACAGTCTCCATTATATTTATATTACTTATCACGGTTAATGTGGCATTTGCCTCGCATAGCCTCCAAGTTTCATTGCCTGCTTTTCTTAATTTTAGTTACCAAACGTGCATGTATTTTGAATTCTGAATGCCGTGTGTGTTGATACATACACTAAACAGAGTGTGCGAAAGACCGGCACAGCTCAATGCCAATTACGTGTGTAGTATATCAACTCATATTACATTTAAAAAATAAATTGACTTGTTTATATTGAAGATAAAATCTTCATTATATTTATATTACTTATCATGTTTAGTGTTCAATGCATTTGCTTTGCATATCTTCCAAACTTTTGTTGTCTTCTTTTCGTCATTTTAGGTACCAAAGGTGTACGTTTTTCGAATTCTGAATGCAGTGTGTGTTGATATACGTACACTAAACACAGTGTGCGATAAATCCATACAAGACCTGACAGAATGCGCTGAAGGGGTCGAGATGGGGTCGAAGTGGAGATCGTGCGAGTTGGGCGTGGCAGGGTGGCCTCTGTGTTTTATTTATCAATCGGGCGGAGCCTTCGATGGCCTCTTTTGTCCGCGGTCGCCGTTACAGGCGCCGTTAGGGCCCGGCTTCATGGCCCGGGGCGGCCACCGCGGCAGCCGTAAAGCGATATGGCCGCGGGCACCGTCGACATCCCCTACTTCCACTGCCCTACCCTTGACGTCCTCCACCTCAACAGCCACGCCTACGCCATCACTCTGCAACTCCTCAACCACAGTAACACGTCACCTCCACACACGTCGCTTTACCATATCATCACATCATTACACCACCATCTCAACATTGCATCAGCACACGACCAAGTTACCAAACATCACCACCCAACCAGTGTATCATTAATTGCAATGCCACCTCGACATTCCACAATCTTCATCACAATTCTCGCCACTACAATCACCACCATCACCACCAACACTAGAACATCGAACTCCTGACACCTACCACTACATCATCTACATCACTATGAACTTGAAGTGGTTCATGGCGAAATAGGAAGCGAACGCTTCGCTGAAGCCCACGATCGACCCTTGTTAATCCACGTGAAACTGATGCTGGGCGATGTAAACTCTTGGTAATTTTTCAGGGTTTCTATTACTGTATATTCACCCATATCTCCATCATTAACTTTAACGTTACCACTATTATTAACTCATTGGATAATGACCCATGGTTCAAAAGGACCTTAATAGGGGAAGAACCTCTAATCGACAGTAAGTAAATAAACATCTATTTTTTGTCAGGATTGCAGTTTTTAAAAGATAATAACTTAAATTTTAAAGAAACCCTGTAATAATGAGTGGATAATATTTAATTTATTTCATAATGGAAACAACTTTACTCAAATCGCACAGGATTCGTTAAAAATGAAATGTCTTTCTTTTCACATTCCATCCCTGGCTGTCTCCCATTCCAAAACAATCTAATGGCATTACATGATTCCCGACCCTCGAGCGTCACCTGATTGGTGCACTTTGCGACAGCAGACGCCATTGCCTCAACGAGCATCAAATCAATACTAACTCCATCGCATGATGGATTAATATCGAGATTGGGTCTTCAATTTGCATGGAGAATTCGGTAATCAATGAGAAGTTACTGAAACAAACCACACATACTCATCGCGGCGAAACACCTAGAAAGGGTTGGCAAAGAGGAAAGATGGCATAGGTCCGTTTTTCACTATTAATCTAAATTTTCCAAAATTTCAAAAGTTCTACTATTAGGAAACCGACAAATTGAGAAAATTTGAAAAAATATGTACTTTGGGCGGCGATAGATGGCAGCTGACAAGAGGATGGGGTAAGTCCAAAAATCTAGCCTTGACGAAAGAAGTAAGGAAAACTGATACGAGATAAATCCGTGCCATTCTGTAGAACTATTAGATTGTCCATGTATCCTTCTGTCCCTCTGTGGTCAACCCTAGTGCATAAGCCGTTTTGATGATTCTCTCGAAAACTGATATTCCTTCATCGATTAGAACAATTTGAAGCCCTACGAATTTAAAATGAAAATTTTTATTTTTGTGGGCTATGTCAGCAACATTTTCACAACTTTCTTAAAAATTATTTAAAATTTTTTGATTTAACTTTTTGCTGGGGTGGCGTAAAAGACGCTTAAAATGGCGCAGATCACAGTTTCAATGAAGATTCCGAATTTTAAAAGATTGTAATAGTTCAAAATATTTGCTGTGTCTTCCTACAATTATTATATTGAAGAGAGACATTTCTTCTCAAATGGAAACTGTGGTTCAAAGACATGCCTTTAAATGAGGTCATGCACTTAAAAAAATTATTTATTTCACCAACGACTTCTTTAATATTTTTTAACTTCTTTAATTTTTTTCATTTTCCAAAAAAACATTTTTTGAAAACACATGTGTTAGCTTGAAATTAATGCAATTTATTAAAACATATCACAAATGGTTCTAATTTTTTTCTTTAAAGTTTTTCTCGTACGGAGGGAAAAATGCTTTAAAATGGTACAGGTCTTATTTTCGTTGAACTCTGAATTTTCAAAAATTGCAAAAGTTGTTAATAATGTGAAACGTTTTAGCCCGACGTGATGTGGATTATCAGAGGTAATTGAAATTAAATTAATGATTACATTTTGAACAATATGTAAATATTATTAAATCACGTCAATGGATAAATTAATGGAATAAATTTAGAAAAATTCATTTGCATATTATATTATATAATTAAATTCATATTAATAATCTGTAAACACTCAAGAGATAAGCTCTAATGAATTGTCCGCTGTGGTACTAATCTGATGTAATCCTCGCAGATCGATCTGTTACTCGCATTATACACCTAAAATGTGTCACATTTCAGAAGCGGATATCCCTCTCTGATGGTACAAAATCCAGCTCTACTCGTGACACTCATGTTGTTGCAATCCTGCCGAAAACTTTCGAGATCCTTGGAGAAACCGTTTAGGGCCTAGGTCGCCCGGTCATCGAAATGGGATTAGGAGCAGGATAAGGAAGGATCGCCCTTGATCCTCATCCCGATGTTTAAGTTGTTGTTTCGACATGGTGAGACATGGTCGCAGGAAACCAAGAAGATGATTAGAGCAATGAGCCTCTAGAATTCTGATCCAGGCTGTAGTCTGCGGATGTGGTAGTGCAACGGCTAGCGAATGGACGGTCACACCCAAATCAAAGCGGTGGATTTTGTAAGGGCGAAAACATTTTCGTTTATTCCCTTCAGAGGAGAAGTAAAGCCGTCTATCCCATGTTGTAGATTTACTGCATGCAGAAAATCAAACGTAAAAGAAGCCTCTGAGTTGAATTTTAATCGCGTGTTTCGTGGCTCGATTGATACCTTCTTTCACCGATAGACAGCGAAAAAGGCATAACGAAATTGAAGAGGTCAGGAGGATGAGCAGGACTGTTGCCTTAAGTCTCGCCATGTAAAATAAGGGTCAATTGAACTGAATGTGATTCGATTCCGCTATTTAGTCGCCGGAAATCCCGTGTCTGTCGGGATTTGACTGTAGAACCTCAGGGCATTCGAAGCTTCAGTTGCGGTCTCCCGAAAACATACATTAGCGCAGCCAGTGCTCCGATATCAGCGGCTGTCATTAGCACGGCTTAAGGCGGTGGGTGGCGGCGGGCGTTGTACAGGGGCGTGTCGTGCGGTTCCTTTGGCGCCGTTCCGCTAGCACCGGAAGAGGTCGGGGGTGGGCGGGGCGAGGAGAGAGGGCGGGGTGACTGCCACTGTGATTGGGGCCGATTGCCCAACGCCGCGCCGCCGGCCGTCCTTTGTTTCTGCGCCCTTCAAAGGGCCCGGGTTGTGCGCGCCGGCCGGCGGCCGGGCGGCAGTCGGCTCCGGTGGGCGCTGATAGCGGTCTGAACGCGTTGCGGGGGCGGAGGTGGAGGGACGAGGGAGTGGATCGGTTCACCGGCGAAGTGTGGGCCGGTGCAGGAACGGCCGGGGACAATTGGAGCGAATCCCAGCGAAGAGAAGGCAGGGAACTGGTCTAACCGTGCGAGAGTTTCGAGCTTCTGTAGTCGCACGGGTTCGAAATTCGCGAGACCCAAAACTTCGGCATGATTTCATGCCAGTTATAATTATGCCGGAGCCTATTAATTAAGAAAATATGATGAATAGTTAGGTTTGTGAGCTTTTGTTTTCTCTTTATTTAACTGGCGTTTATGGTAACTTGTTTACAATGCGGTCTTGTAACTTTAAATCTGTCGATGAATATTAGCTCAATATAAAAACAAGCGTGATACATTCTCAAAAAAATTCTCTATAGTAAGAGTAAATAAAACAGTGTTGAATAGTTTTCTAAAAAATGACAAACTTTACTCATTTCCTTTGCACTATTCTAGACTTGTATATTGGCGAATGTTTCACATTTGAGATTTTTATTTTCTACTAGTGGACCCGGAAATGCTTCGCTATTGCAATGTTTTACACTTCACATGCGACTGGTCATGTGATTGTCAATCACGTTTTACGTTACGCTCTACAAAAATTGTAGTAGATGAAAGACTTTCTCGCGAGTATGGTTTTGTGCTATGTCCTGGTTTGGACATGTTTGTCAAGTATTCTATTGTTAAAACGTTTTCCCATACGTTTCCGTATGCATTTGTTATGACAGTCTTGGAAACAATTGCCTTTTTTGTCCGAGATAACGTTCAAATAATAATTCCGGCCGATAGTTCACAATCGCAGGAGCAGAGAATACGCGCTTAATACTTAAGGGTTCAGCGGGTTGGGTAGAACTTCAGTTCAGGAGCGCTTGAGTCATCATAAACTCTTAAATGATAATCAACAACGCCCCTTTTTCGTCGATGTGCGGCAGAAATACGCATATTCCCATTGTACGAACTATACCTATAACTTTCGCGCAAGTGCAACCAGTATGTTGACAAAGTAGTATCGCAATTGGTAGAACGGTACGGCAGCGCATAAAATACAAACAAACATAGATTTTTGTATATTAGATGTATAAACGAAACAAAATAAATACTCAGAGTTCAAGAGATGCATACGCTTGGAGACGTGCGGTAATTTGCAGGACGAGATGTCGGGTTGTTCAAGAGGGGAGAGGCGAAGAGAGAGGAAGGAAGGACGCTCGGGTGGCTGGAGGTGTGGACACAAACGACGAGCCAGTGGCGTTGCGGCAAAGCGGCGCAGGAAGGGACGGGAAACAGGAGAGGCGGTCAGGGACGGCAGGAGTTATGGGCGTGTACGGGTAGAGAGTGGAAGAGAGATCGCAAGTGGAACGGAGACGGGGATGGTAATGAGAGGAGTATGGAGGATGAGTGTAATGAGATAGGGCAACCCGGGGGATATGCGCAAATGTGAGAAAGAGAAATGGGAGGGGCGGGGGAGGCGGGAAAGAGTGCAAGTGCGGAACAGGGACGGGAGGCGATGGTAGAGAGGTAGTGGCGCAGGGGCGAAGAGGTGGGGCAGGGTGGGTCGAACGCTTCAAAGGGGCTGCGTCCGTTTGTGTGCAGGGCGCCCGGGGCAAGCGATATTCCGGGCCTCGGCTCGACTCGACTCGCTCTGCTCCGCTTCTCTTCGCGGCGCGCTGGGATTCGCCCAGGCGATGCGTCGTCGCCCCTGAGCACCCTCTTTCTACCACCCCCGCCTGCCACGCCCCGCTCCACTTCGCCCCGCTCCGCCCCGCCCCGCCCCGCCCCGCCCCGCTACGTACCGTCGTTCTCCGACCCGCTCCGTCCCGCTCCGCTCCGCCACGCCCCTCCGCGACCCGCTCCGCCACGCCCCTCCGCGACCCGCTCCGTCTCGCTCCGCCCCGCCCCGCCCCGCCTCGGCTTCGGTCTGCCGCGCCCCACCCCGCTCCGCACCACTTTGCTCCGCCCCGCCCTCTTGTGCCACTCGCTCACACCCCGCCTTACGCGCCCTACGCTGTGTGTATTCCATTATTTTCCCATTCCCTTCATTATTTAGAGTTTGACTACTGCTGCCCGAAACAGAAATCCTAATAGGACTACGTGGCATAAACCTGTCATAATTAACAGGAAGTAACTCTTGTAAAAAGCTGTATCTTGTGAGAAATTTTGTCGAGTGTTCCCGTGTTTCATGGATCGAATAATTGAATTGTCCCTTGTGTTGTTCCTATGCAGGTTTCTCGTAGACAAATATGTAGATTTCATTTCTACTTTGGTATTTGTGATATGCGAATTTGCATTACGCTATGAACAAAAAATACCCCAGAAATAAACAATAACCAATGTTTATTGGGCACGTTTACAATTTCCAAGTTCCAACTCGTACGAATTACAATTGTGTTTAAAATAGGTCACGAAGAAGTACCAAAGTCGAAGCAGGGACGCCGTCACCAGAAGATATACCAGTTTGTAGCTAAGATCACCAAGTTCCAACAAGATAAATATCGTGGTTGGGTCAGGCGGCGCAATCAGAAATACTTACATTCAAGCACAATACACGGGCGCCCTGTCCCAAAACTATGTCTACCTCGTCACTCGTAGAACCTTATATTCAGGTCATTTTTTCTCCACTGCACTGCGTTTTTGCAGTTTTCACTCTTTTATTGAAAATTCCATCCAATGCATTCTAATTTTCTTCAGCGACTGTTTCGCCATAATCTTTTTTGCCAGATTACTCATTAATGTTATTCTGTATGTTTTTGTTACTTTTTATGTTGATCAACCATTTGCCCCCAAATATGTTTGCACTGTTTTGTAATACTTAAGTTCTACCTTTTCAGGTGTATTTTTCATACGTACATTAGAAAAACATATTGTTTTATGTAGTAATAAATAATGATAATTCGGGAAGACATAAACAATGTTCAACAATAGTGTGTTGAATGTTAATAATTATCTGTATTATCTCTGAAACATGTGAAAAAAAATAATGCTGGAGAAATCATGAAAAAAAAAGCTTTGACATTTTCAATCTAGAATGATGTGGTACCCTACGAGGGAAAATAAATGTTCGATATTAACGAATGAGTGATATTTTCCTCGTACTTCAAAACGATGTAGAAATAATTTTACTGCTTTTTTGTTGACCTCTACTTGTGACAAATTATTTTCCATCACGTATACTAATTTTTTACTTCAGGATTACGATGAAAAATTGCCCAGTATATATCACAATTTATCTGCCCAATGAACAAAACGGAAAATTCGTAATAAATACCGGTAATACTTCCTTCTTTGAATTTTTCCTCATTTTTACTACTTTTGCTCCATGAACTCGATACTAAATATAAAAAACTGGAATTAATTTTCCGCATCCGTTTTCACGAGGTCGAAGATATTATTTATCCTATTGAGTCCCGTCTGTTTCAAATTTTTTAGTACTTCAGAAAACATGAGTCAAAAACACATTGTTGCAGGTCGTTGTATATATTTAGTTTCTGATGATTTAACTTAATAATGTTGTAGAATATATGTTAGAAACAAAGAAATTCTTAAAAATCGCCTCTTACAAATGCGCTTACTGTTAGTTCTAACTCGTATTAGTTACATTATTACAGTGCATCCTTAATGACCATGAAGTGTCAACTGTGCCGCTGCATATTTTCCATCACTGGTACTAAGTTTGCCCTTAATCCCTCAGAGTAATGGAAAAGCTGTTGTGTAACTAACGAGATTCAGATTGAAAGGTCCTTTTAACCCTTGGGAAAATATAATTTTCGTAGTTTAATATGTGACTGACGTGATGAATATGCAATAGGAGTCCAGAGAATGATGAGTATATTTCATAGCAGGCGGGGTTATAATTGCTTTTACACTTTTCATGAATAGGTATTCCATTTACTGTGAGAGTTATTTTCTGGCGGAGCTTAGTTCGGAGAGGAAACAAATAAGTTAATAAGTAAACAATAAATAAGTAGTATATTTATTGTGAAATCCTATTTATAAAAATAAGTAAATCAGTAGTAAGCTAGTACTTTTAAAAAAGTAAATAGGTTACTAAGTAATAAGAAAAAAATCATAAATCATTAAACAAGTACGTCAACCATCAAATAATAAAATGAGCACGTTAGGGGTAAATGGGAGTAGAGAAAAGTAAAGTGCGGATGATCTTCGGTGACGGTGTTTCATTTCAGGTGCTGCGAAGGCCGAAGACTGACAGGAGAATAAATGATGTCCCATCAAATGACAAATAGTTTGTTAGATTAATGTGTACTCGTCTTCTGACGGCAGATTTTCCCTCGTCAAGGTTTTTTTATTAGCCGTAGCTCTTAACCGCGGCGTTGATGCGATGGAGAGAGAATCTGGGGTGAATACCTGAATTCGAAAGAGTAGAATGTGCAAGGATGTGGGTTTAGTAATGACTTATAGGCCTAACCACATGGTATCAGGTTATGTAACTTATATACGTAATTCTTACCTTTTAAATAAAAATTATATCATCTAATAAAAATGCTAATAATAGATACGCATAAAAAACTATTTGAATATTATTGCTCAAAGAGCTGTTAAAACGAATTTATACATCAATTATTGATCATATTCATTGATTCTTAATCCGTTGTAATTATATGTCTAATGGTTCTTGAGTTTGGGTCACAGGAAACAAAACAGACACTTTATATTGCCGACGTTTCGGCCATATAATTGACCTTCATCAGGGCTCCAGAACAGATAAAACATTTATAAACAAGATAATGCATAGTGCACCATTTCCTTAGAGCTAAAATTACAGTTGGTTTCTTAACAATATAGTTAGTTTGTAGTTACCGGTAAATAATACAGTTTAGTAACTGTTATACTATTACCGTACTAATTCAACTCATGAAATAATAAATTACTATTATGAAATACATATAGAAAATTATTTTGTACATATTATTGGTAAATTATTTATTTTTGTATTTTGTTTTTTCAGTATCCAAATGGTATTTTTTCAGTGTGTACTAAGTATGTTTGTAAATAGACAATTTCGTATTGTCATGTTTGATAAGTTGGCGAAACTATTGTAGCCTAACACACGCTAACAGACGCGGATGCACAACAGGTAGAAAATGTCTATCACAGTTATTCCAATATGACTTATGTGAGATGAAACTATGTAGACAATAAAAACGTGTAGAATGAACGACGTTCATTATTCATAACCTTGCAGGTAAATACAAACAAACTATATTGGTAACAAACCAACTGTAATTTTAGCTCTAAGGAAATCTTGCACTATACTTATATTCTTGCATATAAATGTTTTATCTGTTCTGTAGCCCTGATGAAGGCCAAATATATGGTCGAAACGTCGACAATGTAAAGTGTCTGTTTTCTTTCCTGTGACCCAATCTCAAGAACCATTAGAAATAAATTATTGATGTGTGGTCCGGATTAGTGAGATTAAACACACATCTTACACACAGTTTGGAAGTAACCTCTGTGTGTCTATTCGTCCATCCGCAACTCACGGTTAGATCTCTTTCAGTACAAGTGACGTTCCTTCCGACCCGTTTTGGTCATGTGGCGAGGAGCTCATCGTTTTTGATAGTACATTAAGCAACATTTTCAACATTCTCAGAGGATTCTAGAAAAACATGTTTCGAGGGATTATATGCACCTATAAACCCGTTTTGAAGATTTTAAGTATCTACAGAAATGATCAAAATGCTTTTGATTCCTTTAGAGAGAGAGAATCACTTCTTCTGGAATATTCTGAAAATTAAAATAAAATTCTAAATTTCAAGGCACCCGCAGAGATGAAAAGGGAATAATACTGCGTAACTGTATACATTAGTTGTCATTAGATTAATAAGTCTGACGATAATTAAACCTAATTTTCTAATAAAATATACATTTTTTAAAAATTCTAATGATAGTTTTTCATATTACTGTCTATGCCCGTGGACTGATGAGTCACACAACTGTTTAACGTTTCTATGTACAAAAAATATTTTTATTATACACATTTAATACGCCTTTTATTTTGCAAATACAAATTTTAACAATGAAAATGCACCCTGGCGGCGCCACGCTAAGATATTCACGATAACAGAGGTTTTCAAACGTTTTTCGTCCACGTCTCCCTTGACCTAAACGAAACTTCCCCCAGCTCTCTGATAACAATAAGTTTTTAAAAATAAGGGTTGATATAAGCCTACTAAATATTCAACACAAAGGAGTAATTGATATAATAGGCTATTGGTAAAGAACTTGCCAGGTTGAATTATTCCACAATTAAAAAGTAAAATAGATCATGTACATAACAATTATCATATAGTATGACAGTACAAAATACATAAATGACACAAGGATTAAAGTAAATCAGAACTAAAGATCATTTTTAATAAATCACCGCACCACCTCTACTGTGAGGCAATGAGGCTCCTGGGAGCCGCGATGCACAGTTTGCACTATAAGTTGTGAAAGGAGGTGAATTGGCATAACAGTGTTTCGAGATACATTTGTTAATATAACTCTAACAAAAACATTTTTTGCTTGGTCTTATCCCCATATTTTCTTCGAATGTATCCAAATCTGTCATCTGTTTTAGCTTATCGATCCAGTATTTTACCTCTTTTCCATTTTCCGAATCTCTGTTTTCTTTATCGCTCCACTCTTTTCTTCTTCCCTTTCTTTCATTTCACCACCTTTATGTATTATTTCAATCACATCGCTTATGCAATATATTATTCACTCCTCTGACAATGTACTCGTTCTGCCCTTCTACAAAAGGACGAACGAACAGCTGCAGCGCCTCTGACCGGGAGTTCCTAGGTTCGAGTCCTGTCGGCTCGGCGAAAGGGTCGACACTTGCTTTTCAGCTAGGTCGAATTCAGTCGCAGTCTGGAGGTGAATTCTAGCGGCCGGCTGCTCTGATCGGTAGTTTCCCGTGGTTTCTCCGATCAACACCAGGCGAATGCCGGAGCAGTACCCTACCAAACGGGCCACGGACCGCGCGCGATCTGTCCTTCCTCTTCCTTGTTCTATCCTCTCCCTTTACACACACACACTTACACTAACATGCACTACACTACACATATTCCGGGAGGCCGGTCGAGAGCTTAGAGGTTGTCCCGACTGGGGCGGTGTCCCGCTGGTGGGAGAGTCCAGGTTAGGGGGAAACCCCACTAGCCGACTGTAGGTCGGCGCCGGATATCGCCATCCAGCGTGGGAAGATCACCGCCATCTCCCGAGAGAGAAAAACATGCACTACACTTACGGTACTAATGACCAAAGCCGTTGGCGCGCCCGGAAACACGAAAAAATCAATCAATCAACGAACGAACGGCCAAACGAACAGATGAGTGGGTGACCGAATAGGTAGTCTAGCGGACGAGAGAACAAGTGGGACGCGCGCAAAAGCGGATCTGGTAGCCGACTAGGTCGCGAACAGGCTCTGCAGGGAGATGGGGGAAGGGGGCTCTCAGAGAAACGATACTCGGGGCCCGGCAGCGCCCGTCGCCTGTCGCGTTATCGTCGCCTCGTCGCTTTTTTCGGAGGCGCGGGTATTTTATACGCGTCATCCATCAGGGGGCCACTTAAGATAGGCCCGGGCCGCCCGTCGTTCTGCCGCTGCTCCCGGCCCTGCCACGCCCCCTCACCCCTCTACGCCCCCTCACCCCTCTACGCCCCCTTTCTCATCCACGCTCCCTCACACCGCCACTCCCCCACACCCCTCTACAACCCCTCACCCCTCTACGACTCCTCACCCCTCCACGCCCCCACACCCCTCCACGCCCCCACACCCCTCCACGCCCCTCTCCCCTCCACGCCCTCTCTCACCTCCACGCTCCCTTACCTCTCTACGACCCCTCTACCCTTCACGCCCCTCTTACACTGCCACGCCTCCTCACCCCTCCACGCCCCCTCACCCCTCCGCGCTCCCTCACCCCCCACGCTCCCTTACCTCTCCACGCTCCCACCCCCTCCACGCTCCCTCACCCCTCCACGCCCCCTCACCCCTCCACGCTCCCTCACCCCTCCACGCTCCCTCACCCTTCCACGTCCCCTCACCTCTCAACGACCTCTTACCCCTCCACGCCCCCCCCCCCCCCCCCCCCCCCTCACCCCTTCACGCCCCCTCACCTCACCACGGCCCCTTATTCCACCATGCTCCCACTGCTCTCGGTAGCACCGAACGGCTGAGTTTAGCTCACAGCAAGTATTGCCGCAGTGACTTTCACCAGGAGGTCCTAAGAGTTCGATTTCCGACGGTGGCAGTATTTTCCACAATAGCTAAGTCGATTCAGCTGCTGTCTGAAGGAGAATTCTACCGGCCTGATGCGCTGATTGGTAGTTTTTCTTGGATTCTCCGATCAGTACCAGGCAAATGCCGGAGCAGTACCCTAACAAATGGATCACAGGCTGTGTGCTATCTTTCCTTTCTCTTCCTTGTCTTATCTTCACCCATTATTTACACACACATGCATTATACTACTACACCTGTCGGGAGACCGGTCGGAAGCTTAGAGCTCGCGACTGGGGCGGTGTGCCGCAGGGAGAAATCCCCCTGCAAACTGACCTGTAGTTGGGCGACGTATCTCCAGCCAGCAGGGCAGGAACTCCAGTTCCCTGTATGAAAACATGTACAACACTAACGGGACTAATGACCATAGCTGTTGGCGTGCCTGGAAACCTCAGTCGGTCTATCGATCGATCGTCCCACCCCGACTCGTTTCCATGAGTTATTTACGGAGGTAAATGGAATAGTCGCCCACATTTCCATTCCTGCAGATGTGATTTCTCTGAAATCAACGTTGGTTCTCTGAACTGATTCGATCGTTTTACTTTTTCTATCTTCTTAGAACTTTTCATTCTCACACCTCACTCACTCCAACTCGCCTCTGTTTCCACCAGGTGAATTTGTAGTGGTTTCTCAAGCAATTTGCATGGTCTTTGCGTGACCTGGCCCTCTACTCGGTGAAGTTGATAGTGCAGGAATGCGGAGATAGTTATGTCAGTGGTACTTTTATTTATTTTAATTATTTTCGATGTCTGACTTGTTACTATGAGATTTATACAAAATTAATAGAAAATAATTTACTTTTCAAGCAAATAGCGAATATCGATGAATATAACTTCTTGTGATGATGTTCTGATTTTGGAAATAAATGTTAGCTTCAGTATGTTTCTGTTAATCTTTTTCCTTACTTTGACCAAATTTATTTTCGTATGTTTTGTGGGGAAATAATATTATATGCTCCTTGCAAGTGTTCTTTGCAAACATTTTTTTAACATTTTTTATGTGCTGTTCTTCTAATATTTATTTTCCTGTCTGTTGCAGGTAAGTTGCTATTCTCATCTTCTGTGTAACCGTTCAGCAAACTGAAGGGTAAGCTTTGGATTTGTATGCTTTCCTTTCATTTTCTTTGCAAACGCTGATCCTATTTCGTTTATTTTACTCACATGAGAACGGACTTTGATGTTGGGTTGTTTTGAAGTTAGTTTTCAGAGTGCAACACGTTATGTCATTGGCACACTTCTAAAAAGAAGAGTGATACTGCCGCGATGAATTGCTATTATAATGATCAACTTTTCTTTTTTGTCATTCTGTCAATAGTGCAAACACATTTCTTCCCCTCGTAAGCCATGTATATTTTATTCATAGTTTAGAAAGATGTTATAGTTTTATACTAGTTTTCACGGAATAATTACAAAATAAGTAGAAATAAACCTGAACGATTACATAAAATGAATGTGTTTACGACCTCCTCTAATTCAAAAACGTGTTGTTTCTGTTTTGAGGTATTTGTAACGTTGGAGATCTAATAAACTATATTTCAGACAAGAATGTGTGTTTTATTATTTCGTATAATTATAATCGTGTGATAATAGATAGTCGCCTGAACGTCATGAGTTAGCAAAAACAAGCAATTGACTTTTTAAAATTTAACCCAAAGACTTAATTTTTACTTGAACTTTTCGATGGCGGTATTTTGCGGCATCAAGTTCACTAACCTTCCTAAGGAATACAACGAAAGGATATTTTCTTCCTATTAAATTCTTATATATATATATATATATATATATATATATATATATATATATATATATATATGTAGCATCTTTTATTGGGAACAATAACGGGTCACTTGTAGGCCCACAGATTTACTAAGAATTTAACTCTAACTTTTTTTAAATGAATACATCATAACAAATATTGAGAGAACTGTTTATGAATTTTCGAATCCATCTCCAATACGCAACTGCAGAATCTCTAACAATTTCTGTTAAACGGTTTTAATGTCTTCACATTATTCTCTTTCCTCTCTTCGTAGATCTAAAATTTACCACCTCAGTCATTTCGTTTTAGATTTCGCGTGGCTTCGCAGAAGCCTGCGAAAGCAAGGCTGCGCCTACGCAGCACAGCTCGGTAGCTTTCCTGGGAGCACAGAAACCGTGTTGGCGAGAGGCCATTTCGGCATCGCATCTGCGAAATGATAATGTACAACATCGCAATGGAAGCTACTCGCGAAACTCCCTCCTGAACACAAGGGTGGTAACAAAATAACGTAATTTGCTTTAGGTGAAAGCGTGTGCCCGCACAATTTAGCGAAAAAACGGCAGTTTCATTAAAAATTTAATCGTGTCGGCCGGAAAACAATTTCCATTGTTTCGGCGGAGCCCGTCCGACAAGATGGCGTCGCCCCCGGTCCCCCCCCCCCCCTGCGTCGCGCCAGGACGTTGTCGATGTTTTACGGGCGCTTGTGAGCGGGGTTGTTTTTATCCGGCCGTGTTGCGGGGTCGTCCCCGCTTTCCCCTGCACTCTGGTGGCCGCTCCGCCTCCCCCCCCCCCCGCGCTGCTGGCGCCTACCGCGGTCGCAGAGGGAGGCTGCGTTCGCAGGTGACGCGCGTCGCAGAGCGCGTGTGGGTTAACATTCCGTCACTCGCGCGGCCATTTGTAACACGAGTACTTGCGCGTTGGACTCCGTCAAACGCACCGAATATGATCTTTCCTTTTTTTATTAAAATCAGTTATACACTTTTCTTATTTATCTGTGCCCATATTATATCTGAATACATTATGGAAAGAAACAATAAATAATTACAAACCATATTTGAAGCTTCTATTATATTTCCGTCACTCGCGCGGCCATTTGTAACACGAGTACTCGCGCGTTGGACTCCGTCCAACGCACTAAATATGATGTTTTCTTTTTTTATTAATTTTTTTATTAACACAATGAAAATTTACAATCTATTTCAATTCGAAATAATAAGTAAATATGATAATTCAAAATAAAATGATCAAAGAAACAAGAAATTGCAGAAAAGTCCCCCATTCGTACTTTCCAGGATCAATATACAAAGACTATAACAGAAAAGAAAAAAAAATTAAGTGATACACTTTTCTTATTTATCTGTGCTCATATTATATCTTAATACAATATGGAAAGAAACAATAAATAATTACAAACCGTATTTGAAGCTTCTATTATATTTCCGTCACTCGCGCGGCCATTTGTAACACGAGTACTCGCGCGGTGGTCTACGTCCAACCCCTGCATTAATTAGTTTTCTACGTCTTCTAGTATTTATGTTTTTGCACAGTAACGAGAGAAACCCATAAACACTTTCGAAATATGAAACACTCTTATATTCAAGAAAAAATATTATTTTAATCAAGGATTCAAGAACACCGTTTCATACGCCAGTACTCGCATGTTGGATTCTGTCAAACAGGCACAATGATTTTACACAGTGCATAACAGAGTTAAAAAGTTTATTGATACCCTTCTCAGATACGGTAAGAGTAATAGAAGCATTGTTTTTATTCGTGGAAGGCTATTATTCCTTTTTAATTAGAAAAGAAACATCTGTTTGACTCTATCCAGTGGCGCGAGTGGCGGAGTGTTAAAAGGGGTGGCGAGCAACACAGCGGTGGAAGAGACGGTGGAGATTGAGAGTGGAGGCCATACTGGCAGAGGGGGATAAAGAGAATGAGATAGATGAAAGAGGGCCAGGAAAGAAAAACATGTGAATGGATAATAAAGAAGTGAGGAGAATAAAAAAGAAAAAAAACGTCGTTTTCCAGTGCACGATTACAATATTTTATGTTTTTGCACACGTAAGGGTGGGAAAATAATTAAAACGAGAGAAGAAAAGGAGACTGAAAGAGAGGGAAAGGGACATTGATATGACAAAAAAACTGAAAAGAGGAGCACATAAAATTAAGAAGGAGAATGTTTAGTCAGCCAAAGGTGGAAGGAACAAAATGATTCAAGAGAGTCAGGAAATAAGAGGTGAAAACACAAGGAATTGGTGTAATTTTATCTGTGAAGATTAAATTGAAGAAACAACTGCAAAAGTCGAGTATGTATACACGAAAACTGTGATCATTAAAAAAATGAATATTTGTTTCAGCCAATTCAAGTAAAATGTGTAAACATAAATACGAGAAGTCTACTTCCTGTAAATAATGGAACACGTGAACTTTTTTTTTTTTTGGTAAAAAATGCATGAAGAACATTACTGGTTCTACTCATTGATGCATTGAGTGTCAGAATTGCATAGCAAAACGACCATATTTTGTGGATTTCACCTTTCGTGTTGAACAGTTAGGTGATAATAGGTCAATACTGATTAATTGTAATAGCCACGTTTGGATGATTGAACCAAATTTTCCAAACAGTAATAACGAACGAGGGATATTTATGTCTGTAAGTCAATTGAAAATAATTAAAAAATATCGATTTTAAAAACCTTAAAATACTTATAGAAATAAAAGCCAAGAGCAAGACAAATGGAGGGGGTGGAAAAATAATTGTATTATTTGTTGCAGTGTTCTAGCTACGAGGTGTAAAGGCATGCCAAAAACAAAATGGAAAGATGACATTGTGGAAAACTTAAGAAGTGGAAGAATGTGGAAGAATTGGAAAAAGATGGTAAAACTCAGGAAGGAGTGGCCGAAGATTGTTCAGCAGGCCAAGACCCACCTTGGGTTGTAGTGCCACCCTAAGAAGAAGTTGCAGTGTTCAATAGACTTGCTAATTAAAAGTCGCTAATACGTAAACTAAATCATAACGCTATCTTACTATCAAATAATAAGAAACATCTAGACCGTTAAGAAACAGCTTACAGTTTACAGTATCCATAGTATCTACACACTACTTTACTAGTAGTAATCAGTATACTTGTATGCATATACGTTGTAATACACTCGTATAAACTATATAATAGTGATACCTACCTCCTAAGAAGAAGTTGCAGTGTTCAATAGACTTCCTAATTAATAGTCGTTAATACGTAAACTAAATCATAACGCTATCTTACTATCAAATAATAAGAAACATCTAGACCGTTAAGAAACAGCTTACAGTTTACAGTACCCATAGTATCTACACACTACTTTACTAGTAGTAATCGGTATACTTGTATACATATACGTTATAATACACTCGTAGAAACTATATAATAGTGATACCTACCCCCTAAGAAGAAGTTGCAGTGTTCAATAGACTTGCTAATTAAAAAGTCGTTAATACATAAACTAAATCATAACGCTATCTTACTATCAAATAATAAGAAACATCTAGACCGTTAAGAAACAGCTTACAGTTTACATTCCCCACTAGTATCTACACACTACCTTACTAGTAAGTAATACGTATACTTGTATACATTTACGTTATAATACATTCGTATAAACTATCTAATAGTGATACCTGTATAATAAGGATTAAATGTTCTTTATATCAGACCAAAGGTCAACGAAGAGAGAGAGCGCGAAAATGGCAGCCGAGTGGCAGCGGCACCGAGAGACCACGTGAATGCCTGGTATTAGGGAACGCGGCGCCTAAAACCAAGGGACGAGGGGAAGGTGGGCGGAGGGGGCGGCGCGGGGCGGGAGCGCGAACACGCAGGCGAGCGCAGGTGCGTTGTCGGGCTGCCGCGGCGGCCGCGGGCGACTGTTAATTTATTTTCAATAGAGGGCGCGGCGTGCGGGGGGTGGAGGCGCGCTAATGTTTTAACGACGCGGCGGCCGCGTCCCCCGGGAGCGTTGTGTCGCTCGTCCGCTGCGAGTTGTCCGCCGCTGTGATTGCATGACGGGTCTCTGCCCTGAATGGGGAGATGAGAGGGGAGGTGGTTGGTGGGCGGGAGTGGTTGGTTGGTTGGTTGGTTGGTGGGCGGGAGTGGTTGGTTGGTTGGTTGGTTGGTGGGCGAGAGTGGTTGGTTGGTTGGTTGGTTGGTTGGTTGGTTGGTTGGTGGGCGGGAGTGGTTGGTTGGTTGGTTGGTGGGCGGGAGTGGTTGGTTGGTGGGCGGGAGTGGTTGGTTGGTTGGTTGGTGGGTGGGAGTGGTTGGTTGGTTGGTTGGTGGGCGGGAGTGGTTGGTTGGTTGGTGGGAGTGGCTGGTTGGTTGGTGGGAGTGGTTGGTTGGTTGGTTGGTTGGTGGGAGTGGTTGGTTGGTTGGCGGGAGTAGTTGGTTGGTTGGTTGGCGGGAGTAGTTGGTTGGTTGGTTGACGGGAGTAGTTGGTTGGTTGGTTGGCGGGAGTAGTTGGTTGGTTGGTTGGCGGGAGTAGTTGGTTGGTTGGTTGGCGGGAGTAGTTGGTTGGTTGGTTGGCGGGAGTAGTTGGTTGGTTGGTTGGCGGGAGTAGTTGGTTGGTTGGTTGGCTGGCGGGAGTAGTTGGTTGGTTGGTTGGCGGGAGTAGTTGGTTGGTTGGTTGGCGGGAGTAGTTGGTTGGTTGGTTGGCGGGAGTAGTTGGTTGGTTGGTTGGTTGGCGGGAGAGGGTTGGTTGGTTGGGTGGTTGGTTGGCGGGGACACTAACCCAAGAATCTCCCGGTAAACGATGCCACTTAAACATTGTTGCCGCTGAGCAACCGCAATGGTTAATATGTTCTGATGGAATGAAATGCCTCATGTGTTTCGCACGTGACGGATCTATCTGTCTCCTGCCGTTGAGCACGCCACGCCGCACCTCGACTGATACCCAAACGCAGCACGGCGTATATAGCTAAGAGGTAGAACGCACTGAACATTCATATCCCATCGCAATTCAGGGCACCCTTTTCAACGTTATTTCATCGTCCTCCTCCATTCACCACCGTTCCTCGTTGGTTCTGACTTCCTCGACGCTCTGCCCTAACGCTATGTCATACAAAGTTGTGGTACGCAGAAACCAATGTATCGTATAATATATCTTCGCACTTCAGAGTACTCTATTTGCTCTTATCGTGCTTCATCCATCTACATCGCCGTGCGAATGCATTGCGTCCAACGTCCAACCATTCTTCCTCGTTTTGTCATACCGCTATAATACACAGATGCCATAGAACGCAGCAAACGCCGTGCGTATATCTTACCACTCTGTTGTGCTCTGACTTTCATTGTACTTCCCCGGATATCATGTTCTACGAGTATTACGCCATGTTGTTTCCTGCCTTCACTGCGTGTGTTCTCTTTGTCCAACATGCTTGGTGCATATTGTGCCTTACCTCAATGATGACCTCTCATTCCCCATCTGGTCTTACTTTTCTCTACCGTGAACTACTGTGTCTTAGTCCTGACCCAGCCATGCATCATCGTGCCGTATTGTGCACCATTATTCCCCAGAATTAAGCCGCTTTTCATCGAATTTTATGGCAACTTAATCTTCAACTAACGTGCCTAATTGTTGTATAGTGTGCACGATCTTCTGTTATAGTGTTACATCCTTCTGTTCTGTCTCTCTTTGTCAATACGTAAATTTTCATTGACAACTACGATACTCCACTTCTTTTCTCTAATTTGTTTGTATGTATCTTCGGATCACAGATAAGTGGATGGTTTGCTTAAACTTTCAAGATTAGAATCAGTAACAAGCAATGTAACTTGAGACGAAACTACTGGTTATAACAAATCAAGAGAGACTGATATAATAACTATTACAAAACAAGAAATTACCAAAAGAGTTAACTGTTTATCTTGTATCAAATTGATTCTGTGGTATTTTTAAAGTTCTGAAACCTTAAAAATATGATATTTGCACCTTCACAAAATTTTATATTTCGCATCAGATTTCATGTCAGAGTTCATTGAAGGTAGAATAATATTAGTGAAGTATTCTTTATTTTTTGTAATTGTAAAGTTAGAAATTGTAATATTTGCGAAACCACGTCAAAAAAGGGGCAACTCAAAATAGTAATCCAATTCAACGTCGCTGTGGAATTCAGTCGATATCTTTGTATTCTTGCTGCGCTCCGCTCTCAGTTTTCATTTATATACGAGCTACCTTACCGAAATGCTTTTGTGTGTTGCGGCTCCCGAGATATTTGGATGCAAACGTTGGAGCCAAACATATCTTTTTCCGGTGCTCCCGTGAGAGCTGTGGAGGCGAGCAGGCGGACGGGTGAGACCGGCGGGAGGGGGGGGGGGCGTTTCGTTCTCGTCCCCAGCGGCAGGGCTGCCAACATCAAAGACACATCGTTGCGCGGTTTTCCTCTTTGCGAGGCGAGTGTGTTAGATGTACGAGCACGCGCGTTGTATCGTCGGTCTGCAAATATTTGTTCGTCTTGCCAATTATTTCGTGTATTTACTCCGTGCTTCAATCTGTTGCTGCTTTGTGACAGCTCGTTCGCCGCCAGATTTACCGGTCTCACGAATTTATTTGACGTGGCTTTGTGCTGTACGTTTTGAATGCATCAGACCTTTTTTCAGTGCCTCGTTCAATCTTTCAGGCTGTAGGGTAAATCGTTATGTTGTTTCCCACAAACTAAAGCGCAATTGGAGCGAATCAATCGCGTTTCACACCTACACAAAGAGTTGAGCTGTTTTTTCTAGGAACTGAAAGGTCTGTGAAGCATGCTTTTTCCCATCATTTCTTCCCTGTTAGAAGCAATTTGGAACGATTAATATTGGGAGTGGCATAAATATTACAGCGTACCACTATTATTAGCCCAGCGGGATTAAAATCTTGAATACGACTGGAATCGCACAAAGCGTGGACAGCTAAAAGGGAAAATATGTCACTATGCTCGACAATAAATTGCAAGTAATTGCAAGCAATTGCAAATTGCTCATTTCGCTTCTTTTCATAACCGGAAGAGTACGAGGAAACCCTTTTTCTGAATAGCGAGATATAATACTAAAAATCACATAAATACCTTTAGCATCAATTTTTTTAAACGAATATTATGAGTTGGTTTATTCAAATTGGTCTAGTGTATCGTATACTTCAACATGTCAAGCTTCATGATCCAAGGGAAATAGTTTCGAAGTTACACATCCGGAAAGTGAAACCTGACTGGCTGACTTGCCGCCTGCTGTATTTATGCTTCTAATTACACTAAAAATATATACAAAAAAAGCTTAACTAAGCTAAGCTTAAAAACAGAGGTTAACGTATTTGTACAATTATGGGTTGAGTATGTCTCAAGTAAGCTCTTGAAAGCAAAATATTGCAGTAATATTTGCGTAAAACAAGCACAGAGTTTTATTTTATTTTTAAAAGAAACAGCAATGTCAGGAAGAACTAAAAACCGTAATTTTAGCCTTGATTGAACAATAGTCACCGTGGTAATTGAAAATATATCTGCGCTTGTAACGATCTTGTCTCTTTCACCGTCTGAGTTTAGCTCAGAGCCAGCATTGCCGATGCCTCTGCGGCGACTTTGAACGGAAGGTCCTAGGGTTCGAGTCCAGATGGTGGTGGCTTGTCAATAGTAGCTAGAAAGCTAGGTAAAATGCAGCCACTGACTGAAGGAGAATTATCAAGAGGGTGGCTCAGGGTATAGCTGGTGTCACTGCAGTTCCCCTGCCCGGGAGGTCATAGGTTCGAGTCCTGACAGTGGCAGGATTTTCGGCATTATCTTGTCACCTAGGCCGAATTCAGTCGGTGTTTGGGTGAGGATTCTACCGACCGACTGCTCTAATCGGTAGTTTTCCGTGGTTTCTCCGATCAACACTAGGTGAATGTTGGAGCAGTGCCATAACAAACGGGCCACGAATCTCACGCGATCTTTTCTTTTTGTCTCTCGTCCTATTCTCACCCCTTGCTTATACACACCTACACTAGCATACCGAACACTACCACACATACCGGGAGACCGGTCGGGTGGTTAGAGTTTATCCCGACTGGGATGGTACCCCTCTGGTAGGAGATACCTGATAGGAGAAAACATCACTAGCCGACGGTAGGTCGGCTTCGGATCTCGCCATCCAGCGGGGGAAGATCACCACCACTTGCCGAGGGGAAAATCCACTATACTTACACGACTAATTACCTTAGCAGGTAACACGCCCGGAATTACCAATCAATCAATCAAACCGAAAATGGAAAAAAACACCGGTCCTATCTAAGGAAAGGACCGAAAATGGAAAACACATCGGTCCTATCTACGGAAAGGACCGAAACACGTCGCCTTCACCTTCCGTGCGCTGCCTCACGACACGCTTGCTACCTTGTGCGAGCAAGCGGAGGCAGCCGAACGCGGAGGGGAAGACTCGCAATCGGCCAAGGCACGCGTGGGCAACGCGACGACGCGCTCCTCCTGCCACACCTCCCAATGGTCAGCGCGCGATCCTTCCTTCCACTTCCTTGTCCCATCCTCCCTCCTTACACACATACATGCACTACACTACCACACTATACCCACAGAATCAGGAGCTTAGAGCTTATGGTTGAGGTGGTATTCCGCTGGAAAAAGATAGTTGGGGGGGGGGGCTCGTTTAGGCCCAAACCGACATCGGATCTCAGCATTCATTGAGGGAAGATCACAGTCACCTCCCAAGATTAAATATTATAGAAACGGGACTAATGACCACAGCAGATGAACGCCCAAAAACGACCATTAATCAATCATTCATTCCTCGCTTTCTACCTACGAATTTTAAGTTGCGATGCGCTTTGCTCTCGCGCCTGCATTTGTAGGTAAAGCGATTCAAATCACGGAGAATTAATGTGGAAATGTCAAGAACAAAACGGGTTCGCTATGAGATTTTCTCAAGATATTATTTATCAACGGATGTCACGATCCATCCCCATTCTTTATTTATCACATCACCTCACTCTTATTAAACTTTGTCATTAAAATCTAGGCATCATAAACCCCATCGACCGCGTTGTAAATCCCACTGATTCCTGGCTTCCGAGCATAGCGGAACTGTGGCCTAAATGCCTGAAGGTAGGTATTTGGTATGAGGGATGGTATTTCTATCTAATGCCTGAGGGATGGTATTTCTATCTAATTCAATATACGAGAAGTTTCGGAGCTCCATCTGGATTTGCAGTATGTTTTTTATTGCCTTTCATTCCATTTGGACTGTTTTAATCCTTTTTGCCTATTGTGTTTCATCAGATTCTTGGTAATTTCATGTAATGTATGTATTGATGGAATTACTCATCAGTACCATAACATAATTCAAAATTATTTGAGCATCAGTTTCCTGGTTGTGCTTTCGCTGTTGGATGGAAACAAGAATAATTCGACAGAAAATAATAACACAAGGAAAGAATATTCTACGTTTTAGAGGGAATACTTTAAAAACAGACGCATGCACTAAGAACACATTTTCTTACAAACTTCTCGCTCCGCTAGCAAGGCAGGATACCACATAAATAAATTATATCAGTATCTGTGCAAACCTTTTTCAAGCCGTTCCTAAGTTTGCTTTATAAAGACAATATATGCTAACATTATATTTTAATAATTTTAGTAATATCAAAATAGAAAAATTTACGGCTTACAGCCTAAAACACAAGCGAAGAATAAGATGATACAAAAAAAAAAAAAAAAAGAAGTTGGAGGAAAAAAAAGTGGAGGAGGAAAATAATGGGATGTATTGGAGGAGGAAATGAGTGGAATGGATTGGAGGAGAAGAAGAAGAATAAAAATAAATGGATTGGTGGAAGAATGGAATAGATTAGAGGAGGATTAATGTTAAATTGATTTGAAAAGGATATGGAAGAGAAAAAGAATGAAATGAATTGGAAGAGAAGAAGACTGAAATGGATTTAATGTGGAGAAGAAGAAGAATGAAATAGATTGGATATAGAGAAGACGAAGAATGAAATGCATTGGATGTAGAGAAGAATAAGAATGAAATGCATTGGATGTAGAGAAGAATAAGATTGAAGTGCATTGGATGTAGAGAAGATTAAGAATGAAATACATTGGATGTAGAGAAGAAGAATGAAATAAATTGGAGGAGGAGAATAAGAATAAGAAAGAAATAAATTGGCGGAAGAGAAGAAGAATGCAGTGGAATGGAGAAGAAGCAAAATAATGAAAAGGATTGGAGGAGCATAAGCAGAATGGATGGGATATGAAGAAGAAATGAGGAATGGAAGGGATTGGAGAAGTGAAGGGGCTGGAGCAAAAAGAGAAGAATGCCAGGGATCGTCGGAGGACAAGGAAAAGAACGGCCAGGAAGCGCAAGGCAGAAAGACAACCTGACTTTAACGCCCCGAGGCGCGTCTTGTTGCACCGCGCGGGAGGGCGCGTGCGACGCGGGGCGTGCCTCGGCGCCGAAGCCGCGGCTTCGCGCACCCCTCCACTCCCCCACTCGGCCGCCCTTCCCCCTTGGCTTTCGCCCCGCCCTGGCCGCCCCGACCGCCGCCGGCTCAGCGCCGCCACCGCGACCGCGCGCTGCGGCGGCGCCCGGAAGCTGGCGCGCGCGCGGGGCGGCACGCGGCCGGCATCAGATAGGGCGCCGCGGCGCGGCGCGGGGACGGCAACTTCGAAACAAGCGAAGGGGAGCAGCAGACGCGATGGATTGATATCATCTGAGACCCTCAAACGACGGAGATGACGAATCGCGCTTTTTATTTCCTGGGAATGAAACTTTTGGGTGGTGCCTTGGCTATCGTATAACATTTGACGCGATACCCATTGTCTAACTGCGGAAAGCGCAGTCAAAAAAATAAAATAAAAGAAACAATAAAATTAAAAAGGTAAAATGGTCCTCAACAGGGTTAGCATGTAACTGTATTAAATAAGCCCCTTACTGGGCTAACACTGAACAATATTGAAAGGCGTGGGATACTTACAAGTTAAGAACACGAGTTACAACATGCTAAAATCGAGATATTAATATTTCTGAACAACGGGAACCTTTCAATGCCTGGTGTAGCTTATCTTTTCATTTCCTCAAGCTCTTAAAATATACTAATTACCTTTACATTGGATACGTAAAAACTGGTAATAGTTTTGGTTATTCATTCGATTCTTAACAAAGCGAGTAGTACTACTGGACTTCGATTTTGAAATATTAATCTTATTTTCTTTTCTTTTTGGTTCACTGTATTGTGTAATTTAAAAGGTTCACATTGGTAGGCGGCAAGTTCATTAAAGGCAAATGTCAAATATACCCTAGAGTGGATATCAATTTCTTGCCTAATGAAGCATTTATAGATGGATATTAACATCATTATATGAAATTAAGGATTTTCAAACACATTAAAGTTAATTGTATAAATAACAATGCATGGAGTAACTACTGTGGATCATAGATGGATAAATTCAGAACCCAGTGATAATTTCGTAAGGATAAATTTCTATGAAAACATATTTCGTGTATGTTGAAGCTTTTTGAGAGAAAAAATATGACATGGCAGATTTATAGCGAAAGTGATGCCCAGTAAGTTCTACACGATATTCCTTTCTCCGTGAGCAGGTTTGTTTTAAATTCATCTTCAGAAACGCACGATTTGGTCTGGTGTAAAGGAAGCCGTCGCGACATTCTTGAGTTCCTCTCCCCTAGGCGACAACCCATCGTCTGCTTACCTTGCATATCCCGATAGCTGTTGACGAGAGGAGATGCACAGCCATGGAGACTGGAAGGAGGGTTTCGCTCTAGCGGAAAAACAGGACCCGGCAGGGGAGAGGAATTTCTTGCGAGGAGCTCTGGGGTGAGCGTGCGAGAGGGAGCGTTTGACGCTGAGGGGGGTTGGGGTGAGGGGGTTGAGGGAGGATGGCTTCGTGGCGACAGCTTGGCGCCAGCGGAGGGGAGCGCGCCAGGGCGGGCGCAGGCTCCGCAATCTGGCGGCGAGGGGAGACAGCTCCCTCGTGGACCAGCGGCTCTCGGGGCTTTCGTTTTGCTTGGCGGCGGGGAGGTTATGAAGTCTGGATTCAAAATCGCCTTCAGCTGGGGAGCAATGAATTTTTTGTGGCGTTTTCCTCGTGACGGGTGATACATGTGTCATCTCCTTTAAGGTAACGGTTAACATTTTTCACAATAGGAAAATTTGTTTCCTGTACAATCATATTTATTTAATTTAAAACGATAAAAATCGTTGTAGATAAATTATTGTAACCGTGTCCGTGTTAATGTTTTTCTATTTCTGTATATTGCATATTATATTTCATAAAAAAATACTACGAACATTTGATGTTTTCTGAGTTTTTGAAAAGAGAGCAAAATCAGACTGCATTTTTCAATTGGAAATTTGAAAAAATAGGCATGTTAATTTGTAAGGAATAAACGGTTTGCGTAATTAAGCACATATTTTTTTGTTTGTTCCGTTCATTTTTTGTGTTAATAAAGTAAGATGTTGAATTGAGTTTATTAATAAGTGACGCATCTCTTTTCCACACTTGCCAATTTTTTTACACAACCTCTAGTAAAAGCGGTTCTTTCGTGATATGAGTAGCGTGCTGTAAGTTCACTTTTTAATACTAGTGCTAAATGTGAGACGATGTTCAAGAGTTCAGATAAATTTATGAACGCGACAAAGAAAATACTTTCGGCTGACCACATCAGTTACTACTGAAGTAGTCATATATCATTAAATGATTTGCATATTTGAATACAAATAAAATGGAAGTAAGTAAGGTTAACTAAAATATAGTATATGACTCACGTGGTAAAAGTAATTTTATTTTGCTCGTAGGACTGTTCGTGAGCCTCATGTCGCAACCTTTTGTACACGCCAAATAAAATGTCACGTTTACCACTCGTATCATAATAGTACATTATGAAACGATGATGTAAGGATGAGTATTAATACACGTGTGATATTACGATACGAGCGAGGAACTAGCGTATATCATAAACTTCACCCGAGCGTATTAATACCCATTACATCGAGTTTCCTACGGTACTTTTTCTACGACTTTTATAAGTTAAACTTTTAATTGAATCGTTTCGTGGCAGTTGTCATGCAGGATTCAGCCAAGGCTACCTAGCGGACAGCTCCCTACCCCTACCATCTCATGCTGCTGCAGGTGGCTGTGGTTTCCAGTCCATCTGCGAGGGAGTACTGCGCAAGTCAAATAGGATCAAAGTAAAATAACGATCCAAACAATTTATTTTAAATAATATTCCATGAAAAAATACTAATAAAAGAAATTAAAACTGACAAGCATAATTTAATATAAAATGCAATTTTATTGAACACGAACGAAACATTTACTCGAACGATTCTCAATGATTTTCAATACTTGGTTGATAAACTTCTCTGTGATTGGTCAAGAACCTAAATCATAATGAAATCTGTATCGTAATGAGTATCATTATGAAACTGGTTGCAGCCATCAAATGACCGCATTATACAATGGGAGTAGAAAAATAACTATTTCGAATTCGCAACAAATCTAACGCGTTCTCATTCAGAACCCTGTACGCAATACACGCACTTTAGATCGACTCCCCCATCTTTTCTGATCTGCCGCATTCCACCCATAAATCGCAACTCGTCTCGGGGTCGCGGATAAGCGCTCGCGTCGCAGCTGGGCTGTGGGAAGGCGCGGGTGCGTTTGTTCGGTGCCCCGGAGGGCGGACGGGGCCTTCACGTGGTGCTTCTTGAGCGAATTCGCCGCCGTCGCCCGGGGGAAGAAGCTGGGGGCTGCAAATGGAAATTTATTCCTCCTTTGAGGGACTCCTCCGCCCTCCTTATTGACATTCTTGAATATTTCCGACGTGCGGGACGCCGCTGTTGCCGTTTATGCGCATGCGCGCCCGCGGGGAACCCCCGAGCGAGGGGATCCCCCGACCGCAAGGAGCAGTGGCTGAAGATCGCACTGCGCAACGTGGAGAATTGAAGCCGCTAAGGAGCACGTTGGAGAGGTATTAAACGCGTTTGCGTGGTCTCTGGAATACCTACCTCCATACTACTTTACTATCATTAGTTAATAAGTTAAATTAAAGATAAATTTTACGAACTTGCTTTGTCGACAATATCAGATAACCAGAAAAGTTTTCTCCCTTTTAGTACTCGTAGAACCAATTTTGCATCAAAAAACGAGCTACTGATTTGATACAACAGACATATCAAAATAAACAACCCCACACTCCTTTCGCATTTAGTAAAATGAGAGCTTAAGAAAACGTGCGCAGAGTAGTTTCCACGGAGAACCTTTTGACCCAACGTCAGTATCATGCATGTAGTAGTGACATGTTGCCGATGAAGAAATAATTGTTGATGAAACGCATTTTAATCACTTCTTTCGCAAAGTATCGGATATTATCACGCTTTTTTACCTTTAGTTTATTTCTAAATTTGAAATTTTTTTGTTTATATATAAATGTGCCATCAAGTGCCGTTCATCTGATTTGTCAGAAAGCTTTTGGAGTCATATTTCATTTACAAAATTTAGTCTGTGAAGAGGTAGGAAGGTGCCGGAGAGTGACTAGCATTAGATTTTAGAAATTAATATTCTGTCATTCACATTTCAAAGGGAAAAGATAAGTTCTAAAAGTTCTCTAATGATTTGGAAAATTTCATGCATCGATTCAAATACCATATTATCATAGTTTATTACTTTATTAATATATAATTTTACTTTAGTTTTCGTACAGTTAACCTCATACCCGAAATTTTATTTATATTTCATTACCCGATAGAATATTAAGAATATAAGGAAATTTTGTTTTGGTGAAGAAATACATTCGAGAAGATACGCGAAAATAATCCTTACCTGTTATAGTGACATAATTCTTCACAAAATGTGTCAGTCATTCTCATAAAGTCCACCACTTCATAAGCACAATATATCCGTCGGAAGGACGAATAAAGTAATACATAAAAATAAAAAAATGGTAATTGCTCATAGCTTCAATTTGTGACCAAGTGATGAATGACTGTTAGTATCAAATGCTACTATAAAGCTCTGCAAATAAGTGATATTTTAATGTCACAATTTTGTCGTCAGTTAACAGCCAGATATTTTGTAGTCCCGCCGCCGCGAATAAATAAAACGGCCTACTAATTGATTTCTACTGCAGCCGAGTCTCTTGGTTTTCAACAATTTTCGTAAATTGGATCATTATAAAGGAGGCTATTTGAGTGAAGTACAATCTCGTTTAGAGAGCTTTCAAGCTGCCTTGTTAGCTTCCAGGTTTTCTTTTTCCGCCCGTGTGTTCTCCGCACACAGAACAGGCGCACTTGTTAACCGCCACTGCCAAGGTCTCCCGGCGCAGAGAAGCCGCGCGGGCGTTTATTTTGTTTCGCGCGGCCGGCGCTACCGCAGGGGCGGCGCCCGGAGGCGGCTGCAGGGCGTGCGGTCACGCCGGGCGCGCCAGGGAAGCTCTACCGCCCGCGCGGTGCGGTACGGTGGGGTTGAGTCGAGGAGGGGCGATGTAAAAGGGAGAGGGCGTTCCGAGGTGGAATGGTACGTTTTTAGGGACAACAGCATCAGAGGGGGTACAAAAATGAATAACACAAATTTTTTTCTCCTTCTGTTTCTTGCTTTTTCTCCTCTTCCTCCTCCTCCTTTTACTCCTTTCCTTAATCCTTCTCCTCCTCCTCCCTCTCTTTCTCCTCCTCCCTCTCTTCCTCCTCCTCCCTCTCTTCATCCTCCTCCCTCTCTTCCTCCTCCTCCCGCTCTTCCTCCTCCTCCCTCTCCTCATTCTCCTTCTCCTCCTTCCTCCTCCTCCCTCTCCTCATTCTCCTTCTCCTCCTTCCTCCTCCTCCCTCTCCTACTCATTCTCCTTCTTCTTCTCCTTCTTCTTCTCGTTCCTCCTCCCTCTCCTCCTCATTCTCCTTCTCTTCTTCGTGAGATTTCCTACAGAGGAAGTTCTAACAACCGGATATAATTGTGATCCGTTTCAGCTACGATTTTGGTTATACACATGGAAGGTAATCCATTGTTCTTTTAAAGCGCCAAATAAACTCAATTCTTCTGAAGTGAAACTATTCAACAGAATCCTGCGTAACGAGTATCCAACTCTCAACCGCCACTGCCAAGGTCTCCCCGCGCAGAGAAACAGCGCGCGGCGTTTATTTGTTTCGCGCGGTCGGCGCTACCGCAGGGGCGCTGCCTAGAGGCTGCTGCTGGGCATGCGGTCACGCCGGGTGCGCCACGGAAGCTTTAGGACGCGGCTGTGCACCCGCGCCGGTGCGGTATGGTGGGGTTGAGTAGAGAAGGGGCGTTTTAAAAGGGACAGGACGGTGCGAGGTGGAATGGTACAAAAGCATCACAGAGGGTGTAAAAAAATCTCCTGCTTCTTCCTTTCGTACTCCTACTCCTACTTCTCCCCTTATCCTTCCCATTCTCCTCCACCACTTCCTCCCCATTCTCTCTCCTCTTCTCCCATTCTCTCTCTTTCTCTCTCTCTCTCCACTTCTCCTACTTCTCATTTTCGTCCTCTACTTCTCATCCTCTTCTTTCTACTTCTCCTTCTCTTCTTTCTACTTCTTCTCCTCTTCTTTCTACTTCTTCTCCTCTTCTTTCTACTTCTCCTCTTCTTTCTACTTCTCCTCCTCTTCCTCCTCCTTGGCGTATTACTCTTCCTCCTTGTCCTTGCTAGAGTTTGTACAAGGGAAGTTTTAACCACTGAATATAAAAGTGTTCTGTTTTGAACATGATTTTGGTTATACACACGGAAGGTAAGCCATAGTTTTCTTAGCCCGACCAGTAAGCTCTGTTATTCTAGTGATGGTATTTAACAGAACCCTGCTTAACAAGTGTCCAATTCTTCGAAAATCTGTCAAAAAACTCTTTTGAATCTGAACTTTTGGAGAAGGGAGATTGACTCCTATGTTCCGGAGAGCGGGTGTTATTGAAACGGGATAGAATAATGGGATGTAGAATTCAGTGTCAATGGCGGTGATGTCAGTGGCCGTGACAAAACAGCCGCTAGTGTTTAATGGAAGGAGTTTCCGAAGGGAATCCGGAGACTGATGCGTACATGGTAGTGCGCGAGAGACCCGACACAAAGGACAGGAGAACGGGTCCAGGAAAGAGGGGAGTGAGTTGGAGGATGGGGATGGTAGGGTAAAGGGATGAGAAGAGGTTAGAGAGAATGAAGAGGAGGGGGTACGAAAAAGAAGGGAAGGAGTGACGCAAGGGATGGCAGGGGAAAGAGAAGGAGAAACAGGAACGAAAGAGTGGGAGGGAAGAGGGAGAAATTGGAGGAATAGGGAAAGGAGTGGGCGAAGCTAGGAATTTACGGGGAGGGGAGGGGAGTCGAAAGGGGGAGTGGGTGGGTAAGAGGAAGAGGAGAGGAGTGAGCCCGTGAGAGTTGGTGAGGGAAACGGGAAGGGAGGGGAGTGGTGCGTGAAGGAGGAAGTAAGTGGTGGAAAGCGAAGGGTGGAGTCGAGCGTGAAGTGGGGAGCCGGTGGGGGAAAGGGGTGGGGACGGAAGTCGGGTATGAAAGGAGGATTGAGAGGGGGATGGAGCAGAGTGGTGTAGTGAAAGGGGGAGAGGGTAGGAGAAAAGCGAAGGGAGGGGAGTGGAGTTGGGCGTGAAAGGGGGGAGTGGGTGGTGGAAAGGGGAGGGAGGAGTCGAGCGTGAAGTGATGAGTCGATGGGGGAAAGGAGGCCCGAGTGGCGGAGGGGGCGCGGAGCGGTGGCGTGAATGGGGGAGTGGGTGGGGGAAAGAGGAGGGGCGCGAGCGAGTGCATCGCACGTTGTGTCAGCGTCGTGCGCTGACGGCTGACGGCGGCGGTGGAGCTGGGCCGTGAGCCGCGCCGCGCCGCGCCGCGCCGCGCCGCTCCGCCGCGCCTCGTAGTCCCGCCATGCAGGCACGCAGGCACGCGCGCAGCCCGAGCGCAGCCCGAGCGGTGCAGTGGGCGGGCGCGCAAACAACGCCTGACCTTTAATGGCGGCCGGCGGCCGTTTGATCGCGCACCGCGTGGGCGTGGCGAAGGCGGGCCGGAGGCGGGGCAGGGGGCGTGGCGGGTGCGCAGTGACATGCAGACCAAACAGCCTGACCCCCCCCTGCCTTTGTCCCAAGCCCTCACCCCTCTCCCTTCCCACTGAGCGTCGGCCACGTCGGGCGTGTGTTGGCGCAGTACACTGTGAATAAGGGCTGGCTTTTCAGTACACTGTGCGATAGTGGGACATTATTTTCTAATTTCCAAGAGATTCGACATATTTTTAAAAAATAGTATACTAAATGAGAATATCTTATAATTTATTATACTTATTTCCAATGCTTGGAGAAATTTAAAGAAAGCAATGCAGACTTTGGCCTATATGGTTTCGTTAGATATCGAAGAACTGAGAAAATCCAAAAACTATGTAACAGTTTCGACTTTGAAACGTACAGGTATTTGAATGTTCTACTCCACTTATTCTCACACTGTGCGTTCCGATTAAATCCTCATACCCAGTGCGTCGCCAATTACGTTACAGCTGACGTCACGCGACCGCAGGCTGCAAGGAAGAGGCTGTTCGATATAAAATATTGCTCGTTTACGTGTTGGGTAAAGTAGCAGCAATATTATTTTTAGATTCTTGGTCTGTTAATGCAATATTTGTGAAGTCTTTGTTAAAATATTTAGTTTGAATCAATATTACACAAGATAATTTTATTGTCAATCTTGAACACAGTGCGTGCTACTTATTGGAAACTCATATTATGTGATTTTGTTGAATAGCACTTTTGCTGGTGCAGACATCAATTTTGATGCAAGTAGTGCTTAAAGAAACGTAAATATCCCCACAAGTGATCTTGTGACTTATAAACATTACTATTATAGATTTTCTTCTGTGTTTCAGCTTAACGGAATTTGAAATCAGAAGGGAAATAATTTTAGGGTGTGGTGTATTAAAATCAACTTTACATTCTCATTTTCATTGTAAGTATTTTGAAAAACATCCCAGTACATACGATGTCAAATGTGAGTTGAAATCAGAAATTGTAGTGCAGAGTTTGTTGAAAACTGAAAATGTTAACGATAATTTTTACATAATGAATTACCATTGTATTTCTCCAAATTAGCAGTATGATTACATATTTCATACAAATAATTTGAAATACCAAATTGTTTTAGCCGTTTTTAGTAGCTCGTGACAGAATCATTTTCAGTGTTGATTAAAGCGCTAGCGAGTGGAACTGAACAGCTCAGCCTTTGTCGTGGCAGCGCTTGGGAAATATTGTCCTATTTAAATAAAATGACTTGTGACATTTTCAGCTGTGCCGCGGTTATCCATTTGGAAGCTTCAATAAAAAAAAAAAGTCGTAATGAAGCTCCCGATTGGATAACCGCGTTCAAATGATGTGCCACACGTGACTATATTTAAATAGGATAATAATTTCGGCGGCGGCGGAGGTGATGGCGGTGGCGACAGTGACGGTGGCTGTGGCGACGGTGGTGGAGGCGATGGTGGCGGTGGCGACGAGGGTGGAGACGATGTCGGCAGTGTCGGCGGTGTCGGCGGTGTCGGCGGTGTCGGCGGTGTCGGCGGTGTCGGCGGTGTCGGCGGTGTCGGCGGTGTCGGCGGTGTCGGCGGTGTCGGCGGTGTCGGCGGTGCGATGGAGATGGCGGGGACGGTGGCGGCAAGCCGCGGCGAAGGCGGCGGCGGCGGCGAAGAAGGCGGCGGTGAAGGCGGCGGCGGTGGCGGAGAGAGAGGGGGTGGCGGGGAAGCGGCGGCGCGAACTCACCACCGCAGTCGCACCTGCAGCCTCCGTCCGCCGTGCCCCTTCCGGCCCCGCCCTGGCGCCGCAGCGACAATCATGCAGCGACGGCCGGCGCCGCTTCATGTTTAATGCAGGGCGCACGCCTGCGCTCGCCAGGACTTACGGCCGCGCAGCGGGTCACGGCGCCAGTGCCCCTGTGCTCCTCCTCCCCTCACCCAAACTCTCTCCCTCTGCACCTCTCCTTCCAGTCCTTTCTTGCCGCACACTGCTTTGTCCTTCCTCGTTCTGCGCAGCTCCTCCCTGCCACGCCTCCCCATGCCTTTCTCACTGTTGTCCGGTCTCTTTCCACATCACACTTTCTCCATTCTTGCCTAATCATACTCGTGTATACCTTACCCAACCCTCATACACCCTGCCTTCTATCTACTCTGTTCTGCGCTGCTGTTTCCCCTGTTCTTGCCTGTGCCCATTTGCTCCCACCTGTCCTCCAACGCCATCACCTATCCACTCTGTCCTCACCTGTTCTCATCTGCTCTCAGCTCTCATCACCTGACTTCATCTGCGCTTACATGTTTTTCCCTGACCGCTTCCTTGTCTTCCTCGTTCTGACTTGCTCTCATTTGCCCCTCCTCTCCCCTCCCCTCACCATTCTCTCCCCTTTTCCGGTATGTATCTGGGCCGGACGCTGCTGTCAGTGACGACCTTATAAGAGGCAAGTGATTCAATTTGTGATTCGCGAAGCAACATCTTCAGCCATCCATGTGCTGACCGAATGGTATCCGGGTAATGGACATAATCAAGATGTCCCTTCTGGGTCTTAACGAGATTCGAATAAAATATTCTAAGACATTCACCAGGTTAATTCTTCTATTTCTGTTCTTGAACATTAATAATTCAACATTTTCAATTACTCATTAATTTTCTTTCGAGGTCGCAGCTCATGCAGATGTAAATACATACGTATGATGGATCGTTTACCCACGCACCACATCTATATGCTAAATAAATATCGTACCGCCTAATTACCGTTTTGCATAAAATGCCGGTTACTCTCCCAGCCATTGCGTCCTTGATGCATTCCCTGATCTTGCAACAGAAGTTGCGCGTCGCACTAAGCACCATCCAGTCGTCGCTACAGCACAAAGGACGAGCCCTACTAAGATGGCGCACGCGGCACTTCCGGTTTCCTCTTCCGCTCCCAGCACAACTTTCGTGCTTGTGGCCGGGAACAGCGAAGACGTCAAGCGACCGTCAAGCTCCGCTCGCCTTCGTAAGAGAAGACGAAAACTGCCGGAAGCTGCTTCCTTCCTTTGCAGAAGTTCGGTCGACTGGGGAAAGGGGAAATGGGGCCTAATCGTGTTGCCTCTTTTCAACTGTTCTTGTGTGGCTAGGAGTATGTTGTGTTGGGCGTTCTCTTAGTGAGAATGCGCTTGGTCGTTGCCATGTGTATTTGTGGGTCCTTATTCAGATTTAATAGCAAGTACGGAAGGGCCTTGTTAACTTAAACATCGTTAACGTCCGTTCTTCGATGTAATGGATTTTCTTCCTTCTCCTCTCATCTTCCTTATACATTAGGAATTTTGAAATTTTAAGCTCATTATCTCGATATTGAGGTTCAAGGAGATACCAAGACTCGATTGTAGTAGGAAATGTATAATACTTGGAGTACAAAGGTTATATAAATAGATTATAGAGTACAAAGGTAAATAATTGTGTCGGCGTCGCTGCTGTTCAATTTGGCGCGGTAATGTATACTTTTATGTTTCCCCTGAAAAGAATTGTAATTTGTCGCAAATGATTTAGATCATATCGCACATATTTCATTTGTTTCCGTGTTAGCGTTTCTTTCGTCAATTTGTAAACAAGTACATATTTACAATAATAAAAGAACTTAAAACTAGTTTTTGCATGGTACGCACTCTGTATAATAAAAACAATGATTGTTTGATTGATTAGTGATTCTGAGTGCGTTAACTGTCGAGGTAAGTACTCCCGTAAGTGTAGTGTATGTATTTCTTTGGGAGATGGCGATGATCGTCCCCCTTTAGATGGTGAGATCCAGCGGCGACCTACCGTCGGCTTGCGGGGTTTTTCCCAAGTATCTCCCGCCACCGGGGTACCACTCCAGCCAGGACTAGTTCTAAGGTCCCAACTGGTCTTCCGGCATGTGTGGTGGTATAGTGCAAGTTAGTGTGTGTGTGTGTGTGTGTGTGTATAAGGGGTGAGGATAGAACAAAGAAGAGGAAGGGATGATCGCATGCGTTCCGTGGCCCGTGTGTTGTATTGCTCAGGTATTCGCCTGGTGTTGATCGGAAGAAACACGGAAAACTACCGATCAGACCACCCGACCGCTAGAATTCTCCCGAGAGCCACATAACACTAACCAGCTGTCTAGTCAGTGTCGAAAATCCTGCCTCCACCGGAACTCGTACCTAGGACCTCCCGATCAGAGGCACTGCAATGGCATCAATTAATGCTCTGAGCCACCTCTCCCGCTAAACAGCAATAAAAACTTACAATTCCAATGAACGAAGTACCCCAAGCCAAAAAGCAAGTTCCAAAACCCTTAACGTAGACACTGGAATACAGAACCTCTAAGTTTACCTAGCTGTTTTACACTCACATTGTACACAAAGAGAAACGTTTGAGGCTGAAAATATTTTCCTTGCATCATAATTGGCTTAGTCAGGCAATCACGAAAAATACCAACCACACCCCTTATTCTCGTGTCTGGAGAGACATGACATGTGATAAAATGGCAGTTAGAGCGAAGAACCAGCAGTAAAACACAACAAGGCTGCGGCTTCCCAAATCTCCCCCAGTTGCCGACGAGGAAGACCGCGCGACAACCACAAAGGTAATTCACACTTTTCAGGGAAATTGGTGCTGACAGCGGGACGCGGCGTGTGTTCGTGCGGGGCGAATAACGTCGCTGAAACCTCGTCCTGCACCGACGAGCAGGGAAAACGCAAGGCCGTTCTTTCTAGCGACGCAAACCAGGGGCGCGCGCCCCGAGTTTGTGGCGCAGTAAAGCGCCAAGCCGCGTAGCTGAGGAGAGGCGAGGTGGCAACAGCGTGGCGTGTTGCGGACGCCGCAGGTCTTGTTACGCTGAACCCCTGTTTAAATGCACGTTGCTGAGGTGGTGCAGTGATATCGCGTAGGCTAAATGCGTTGTATAGGACGTGAATAGAGTTGATAGTAATGGTAATTTCCAGACTTGATTTGACATCTACAGATAGGTTCCGAACCGCTGGCGATCAATTCATCATTCTTGTTCCATCCTCGTTCGTTAGAAACACACCCTTTTTTTATTTTACGTAAAAAAACAGTTAAAACTGCGTATGAAGTGATATGGGGAAAAGTGAATTGTGTGCACATTTTCAAAATTCTGTGATCCCTACACTAAGTTATATATTACTTGAATTTTGAATGAAAAAAAAAACGCTCCCATGTAATAAAATTCAAGGATAAATAAGCAATAAAGTTTGGGCTCTTATCCATGTTGTCCTTCGGAATAATACTACCTGCCGCGACAACATGGAAACGATAATTTGAATAATTGTATTTCCCTCTGAATTCTAGAAGACGTGCACCGAAAATGAAGTTACATTTATGTCCAGAAGCAAAACAAGGGGCCATCTCAGCATTTGCTCAATGGATCAGGGAAACTGGACGAAAAACCTGATCGAGATGGGGGTCATTGACCCAGAAGCTGCGATACAATACTTGTTACATATTGTTTAGAATTATACAGTCCAATGGTAAATAATACATTGAATATCACTGTTAAAATTAATGTTACTTTCCTTGTGATGCTCAGTATAGTCTCTAATTGTATAGAAAGGCAGCCCTTAAAGGCAGCTCCACACATTCGTAATTTGGCGAACAGCAAGCAATTGCTCGCCGAATCCCGAGGAGTGTGGATGAGTTGCTTGCTATTTGCCGAGTGTCGAACATTCGATGTTCGTCCTACCCACCGCGTGTTGGTCTTTTGGACACATCAAATGGAGCAAACATTCGCCGAACACGTCAGCTGCTCGGGATTGAGCGAGCATTAGCTCGCTACTCGTCAAATAAATGTGTGGAGCCGCCTTTACATCCACTACTCCGCCACAAATTAAGGGTTCAGTAGAATGAGGTTCTATCCCACATTTTTTTGTAAAATTGAGTTATTAGCATTATACAAAATTTGAAATCTCATTATTTTAGTGTAATATGTTATTTAAATCTAATACGGATTTATATGCAAGTGTATTGTGTTTAAAAGATTAAAAATTTACTGAGTTATATGAGGGAAGTTTAGGTAAAACACTTGTTTTCTCAGAATTATGTCAAGGTGTGAGAGAAGTTACGCTGGCCGAAGTGTAGATCGGCGCCAAATGTCTTCTTCCAGCATAGGAGGAACATCGCCACCTCCCGGGATATAACATGCATGACAATAAGGATCATAACAGCTGAAGCATCGGAAACGTTAAATGATCAATCTATCAATTTGATACATCGCCTGGAATCTATTTTATTTCGTGTGATTTTTCTTCCATCTCCAATGCAGCTTGTAAAATTCACGTGAGTCGCAATATATTTACAAATATCTTTAACATTGAATTTTGAAGTGAGTTTTCACGAATTTAGATAGGTTAATTAAAATACATTTTATAACTAAGTCTATGTAGTGTAATATTTCATAATATGGGTAAATATGTCATTCAAACAATTAAAAAATATTTCATTTAATCAATTTATAAAACTAAAATTATTTTTTTCTGTAAATTTGTCAGTGACTTCCTTCTATTTGTTTTCCGTTATCTGGATTGAAAGACATAGAGCAGGCAATCTTTATTACGGCAGATAAATATTTATTAGATAGGAAAACTGAACAAAAAAATTATACATATCAGGACTACTAAAATCATACTATACAGTCGTAGCCGTATATGTTGGCAAAAATTCAAGGATATTCTCTTCCCTTTCCGGACGATAAAAAACAAAATTCTAACTGCAAGAAGATTGCGGAAGAGCTCTTCAACATTTTATTTTAGAACTTCCCTTGTCGTGAATTAAAGTCTCTCAGTTTACTCTACAAAATAGCTCATTTCCCGAACACAACAAAAGAAAGGGGACCTGCGCATAATTTTACGATAGCGGCGCCCGTATCTTTTCGGCAGCGGGGGTGAGCGCCCTCCTAAGGTGACCACCCCCCAATTTGAGTGTCACTCCTTAGGCAGAGGCAGCTGTTCTTTTGTCAACCGTCGCCCGCCCGCGCCGCGCAGTCTTCTCAGAGCCTCCGCTCGCTCCTGCTGCTCCCGTTACGAGTTTTACAAACAAGTGTTTGCAGTCTTTTCTGCTTTTGTCGTCGGCGCTGTCGTGATGCAGTGGGGCAAATGCGCTTTTTGGGTGGTGTGTTCAGGCCATTAACCCATTGACCCTCTTAAGAAATAATAAGTTTTGGAAAGAGAAAATCCATTCGGGCATTAAATCATAAAACGAGCTGTTTCATACAAAAATTGTATTCTTGGATTTTCAGCAAAAAAAAAAAAAAAAAACACTTCTCAGGAGATGGTATGCGGTTGGAATTTCAAAGTTGTGCTACGAGCAAAATTTCATTTTGAGTATTGTAAATTTTGTATAATTTTATATCTATCTATTTATTTTTATTTTAGAGTTACTTAAGAAACTCTACGGAAATGTCAAGGGCTTACTAGTGAAGACTTAAGGGTCGTATTTATGAAGCTCTGCTAGCAGAGCTCTTAGGGGCCTGCCATCTGGGGGCTTGCTAGGACCTCAAGGGGCGACTGGAATTGGCTGGGGACCGTTCATAAATCGCAAAACCAAACACTGGCAGCCTGCTAGGCCTGGCAGAGGTTTATAAATACGGGCCTTAGATCTCACTTCTTCTCGATGATGTTTTTTAGACTTTCACTTATTACCGTCTTTATTCGCAAAACTGAATTGTTTGGCAGAATACAAAACTGCACGCGAAATTACAACTTTCAACGAGACAGTCTTTTAAGTCTAAGTTTCTCTTTGCGTTATAAAATGTTATACTGTATTGCTTCCATAAACGTAGGTGTATTACGTTTTATTTTCGCCGGGCTTTCGAATTTATTTCTTTATTTAAAGAAATAAAAATCTAAAGTCCCGTGAACAATGTGAACTATTTTGATTTTAAGCTCGTTTCCACATTTAGATCTGATATCAAAAGCAGTAAAAGCTAGCAAGTGTTACAGGTACAATACCAATCATTATTGAATAACTTTGCTGTAATGTGTTATAACTTTGCTGTAATGAATCTTAATTTACTGTGCAAATATTTGAAACAAAATTGTTTGTATTGTTTAATTTGTTTGTCTATTAAGAAAAAATGTTAGATTTAATGTGTTTTGCCTTTATTGTCCGGAATGTAGAAACTGCTTTCTATACTTTTCATTGCTAAACTTGGTAATATTAAAAAAAAATTATTAGTTATTATCAGACTTTTACGTTTTTGGCAATAACTTGTATTCATCAATAAAAATACACAATTATACCTTATAATTTCTTAATATCCTTTAATCATTACTAATAGGGTATTTCAATTTTATTATCCAAATAAACTTGACAAAGTCGTGTTTGACCGCACACTTTTACCCACAGTCTTCTGCCGCATCCGCGACTTTTTGTGCGGGCGGGTCGGCGCAGGGGAGGGAGGGGATGGTGGCGGCGTGGGTGTGGGGCGGGGTTGGTTAATTATGGAAGCGCCCCTGTTTGGGGGTAACTTTGTTTCCTGTTCGTCGTCGTCGTCGTCGGTGGTGGCGGCGAAAAGGCCTCTCGCGTCCGCCGCCGCCGCCGTTTCTTTGTGTTGTTAAATTCTTTGCCGCGCCGCCAGAGCGCGCGACGGCTGTCCGCTCCGATGGAGCGCAATTAGCAGGGTGGCGACTGCGACTGCGCGGGGGCGGGGTGGGGGCGGGTGTGGGGGCTGACGGCCGTCAAGCGGATGAGCAGGCCAGGGCGTCGTGCGGTGCGGGATGCTTGTCATGGGCGATTACTAGCGACATGATGATGAGGCTTTTTGCCAGTAGCCTGTTCAGTGGCCCAAGCTACCTCTGCTTGGCACTGTGTTCTCGTCATTGGTACTAAATGTATGTTCATTTCATAGGCGTGAGCTCAGGAAAGCCTAGGGGTCATGGTCCCTCTGAAAATTTAGAAAGGATCCCGTAACCTTACGTAATAAAAAAAATGTGTTTAAATATGTGAAACTCTTGAGAAATATGACTAGAATAACCCACAGCTTCATTTTAAAAGTTACAGTAATTATGTGAAGCCTTTAGCTACATTAGTCTATCCCTATACTTTTACTACTATACGTATCTACATGTTTGAGTATTATTGCCATTTTGTTTAGAGATAAAATATGAAAAAAGATAATCATTCTACTTGGTTGTAATAGTCCACACCTGTAGTGCTGAATTAATTAATTATTACTTATTATTTTTCAATAATGAAAATTCATTTTTATATTGATTTTAGACGTTTTTAATTTCTATCTTCATGGAATAATATTAAGTATGTTAAATGAAAATGTGGAATGAAGTGGTTTAGAAATTCTTAGATTTTCCAAAAAATTTAAAAAATTAGAAAGTGTTTATTGCGTACTGTGTCAGAAGTGTAAAGAACGATTTCAGGGCGAACGCTCGGAGAGACTTTCGAAAATAGATTTTTGAGTAAGAGAGTACAGAAATATAGTTGGCGTCTCCTATAGTTTCAGGCTGCACTCGTCGATCCTGATTACCCTTGTCAGTAAAAGAGAGTAATACTACGTTGAAGAAGACGGACAGGAGAGGACACAGAGAAAAGAAACAGGCAAACATGTAAACAAAATACTTAATATAATTGTGGTGGCTCCATTATCGTTTTCAACATCAGTCTTGTGGCAACCCAGAAAGTCGCGGGCTGACTGCCATCCAGATGAGGACGTATTGAATGGCGGGATGCTCGTCAGTATTTTTCGTCTCTATTCGTCTCTCGTCAGTATTTTTGAATGGCGGGATGCTCGTCAGGGTATTTACTAGCGACATGGTGATGATACTTTTTGCCAAAAGTCTGTTTATAACCACGTTAGTAAAGTAACGTAATACTGCGTTGATAAAGAAGAGCAGGGGAGGAAAGAAATCACAGGAAAGAAACCAATAAGATGAACAAGTGAACATAATTAATATAAACTACGATAGTTTTAATGAGCAACCATGTTACGATGTGGAAGAAGCGCAGAAACACGGCGTCCGACGGCCGTCGAGATGAGGGCTTGTTGTACAGTTCGGAAAATTTGATCCATAGAGCTTTTTAATACGGAGACGAGGCTTTTTAAAAATACGCTGTTCAGTTGTGTAATACATGTTGTCTACCTCCGTTTCACCCGAAATTTTCGTAAAAATTTATTTTCATAATCAGAAATATAAATCCTCAAGTTTCACGTATTTTGCCATTGAATTAATCGGCAAGGATGTTACGCGTAACATTTTTTAACTGACCTCATTTCGTCAAAACCACGACTCATGCCACCAACGTATTCCAGGAATTGTGTTGTAAAATCCAGGTGATACACATTAAAGAGCATGTTATAAAATTCAATACAAATTGTATTACTGAAGGAGGTACATTAATTCAAAATCGATTCACCCCAATTTCCTCGCCATGTACGATACACATGTGAATTCCTTGTCGAATTGGATGTATTCTGATTGGCACGTAATTTATTTTTGTTTTGGTTATTTTACGATGTCCTTTCACTCACGTCATACCATTTTATTCATTTGCGAGTTATCTGCGAAAAACTGGGCTGCTCAGTGCTGTTCAACTATTATTAACAGGAAATCACCGTACCCTTTTGATTATTATTATTATTATTATTATTATTATTATTATTATTATTATTATTATTATGAGCATTATGAAACAATATTTCTGTTTTCTTAATAATATCCGTGTACAAGTGATTAATCGTATGCTTTTCTTGGCAGCGATATTACTTTTATTTTGTTCTGGATACCATAGAAGATACTTTGTATCAGCAGTTAATAACTTGGGGCAATGATTTTATCTGTTCATTCTCATATATATATATACTTTTCGAGATACCACTAATGTTGCATAACGCACACTTCTATATGCGTTTTAATTTCCCGTGGTTTTACAATAAAGGGATTCCAATTAATTTCTTTTCAAGTTTTATCGTTTTGAAAACGTTAAAAAACATTTCCCCGTGACCCTCTACGCTAACCTTTCACCAAATTAGAGCACCCACTTTCGTTAAAAATGACTGATCTGAAAATGACATGAATGGACAAGAGCCTTTCCGCGTAAATGTAGAGCATTGGGTAGTTCGAGGAACGTCATTCTCCTTTTATTCTCTCAATCCATTACAAGTAGCATTCTTATCTTTGATGTTTGGATAATTGATAACTTGAACGTTAATATGTCTTTTTATCGTTTAATTTAAACATGCTATTGGGAGGTTTTCACTGAATTTGTTATTCTGCGGAAATCTGGGGTACCATAGAATGAAGTCTGGGACTTTTCTGTTGTATGTTTAACTTCTCCACAGCAACTCCGGTGACTCTTATAATATCTCAGTCTTCTTAAAGCCATTTTCCTTGTTCGGATTCGCTTTACTTTCCCCTTTTCCTTTCGCATTAAGTGCTCCATAAAATTGGCTCTCTGACTCTTCTCGGAATTTACACATTTCTGCAGGCTCTCCTGTCTTTGGGGAAAGCGGTCAGGGCTCGATCCCGCGTCTGCGTCCAGGGCCATCCAGAAGCCTTTGATCTGCGACGAGTCCCTCGAGGCCTCTTCCCTAGGGCACAGCCTCCGCCCCCGCCCGGGCCTCTGTCAATGCATCCTCCTACGCGTTTGATCCGGCGCCCGATCAGCGGCCTCCCTCCCTGCCTTCCCCACTCCCACGTACCTACGCTCCCACCACTCCTACCGCCCCCACTGATCTCGTCTTCTTACCGCCTCGTCACACAACGTCTCTTCGCCGTCCTCCCGTCCCCGCCGTCCTCCCGTCCCCGCCGTCACCGGCACCTCCACCGCCCCCACCGTCCTCGCCGTCCCCATCACCACTGCCACCCCCGCCATCATCCCTGCCCTCCACCCTCTCCGCACCACCGTCCCAGCCGCCCTGCCACCCTCGACACCCCGCCGCCTCCATCACCACTGCCACAACCGCCATCATACCTCCCCTCCACCCCCTCGGCACCTCCGCCCATCCGCCCTACCACCCTCGACACCCCGCCGCCCCATCGTCCATCTCTGCTCCGTTTCCCCCGCCGTCCTCACCTCCCCTGCTGCCTACGCTACCACTTCCGCCCCCGCCGCCTTGCTAATCCCGCCATCCACATTGATCCAGCAAACCTACTTCTCCCGCCATCCCCGCTGCCCCCGACGCCCCCCCGCCCTCGCCGTTTCGCCTCTCCCATCACCGCTGCCTGTCCCACCCCTTGTCCCCGTCCTCACCCCTCCTCCACCCCCTGCTGCCCCCGCCACTCCACCGCTCGCGCCGCGACCCTCGATACCCCGCTCACCATCGATACCTCGCCGAACCACCGTCCCCGCTGTTCCGAATCTCCCGCCGTACTCACCGCCCTCGCTACCCCTGCCTCCCTCATCATCCCGCTGACCCCGCCGCTTCTGTCACCGCCGCCGCTCTGTCTTCCCCGCCATCCACATCGCTCCCGCCCCCCTGTCCCCCCCGTCGCCCTGTCTTCCCCCACCATCCACATCGCTTGCACCCCCTGTTACGCCCGCCGCCCTGTCTTCCCCGCCATCCACATCGCTCCCGCCCCCCTGTCACCCCCGTCGCCCTGTCTTCCCCCACCATCCACATCGCTTGCACCCCCTGTTACGCCCGCCGCCCTGTCTTCCCGGCCATCCACATCGCTCCCGCCCCCTGTCACCCCCGCCGCCCTGTCGTCCCCACCATCCACATCGCTTGCGCCCCCTGTTACCCCCACCGCCTTGTCTTCCCCGACATCCACATCGCTCCCGCCGCCCCCACTGCCCTCGCCGTCTCCGCCCCCACCACCCTCGCCGTCCATGCTGCCAGTCTGCGCCGTTCCCCCCCGCCCGCGCCTCACTCACTGCCCTCACTGCTCCCGCCGCCTCCGCCGCCAACGCAGCCGACTCTACCTCTACCCACGCCGTTTCCCTGTTCCTCTCGTCTCCGCAGCCCAAGCTTTGCCAATGTCGGCGGCGCTGGCGGTGAAGGCACGGAATTGCTGTTTCCGCGAAGGCCTTTTTCAACAAAATAAAGAAGGGAAGAGAAGCCGCGCCTCAGGTATTTAGAGGGAATCCTTTTGCGCGGGGTATTCATGATTCGAGGGAATTCGGAATCGCCGCTGTGTTGGGGCGCAGGTGAAGGTCGCCCGCACCTCGTCCGAATGGGAGGCGCGCGCCGGAACGGGGTCCGTTTCGCTTGTTTTGTTTGGTGCCGGGCGCACGCAGTTTTCTGGAGCTGATGGGGCACTTCAGACCTTATGAGGCGGATTCTCTCGAATTTCTCCATTTCTGCAGTTTGCTTGTGAACATTGAATTCCTCGCGTAAAACTGAAAAGCTATGTTGTGCGTTTTCATTTCGTTTGGGAAGAAATTTTATTCATCGCAATCCCTTCAGTCTTGATTTCCTGGAACTGTCTCTCTCGCTTAGCCGTATCAAGATCTGCATTTTATATCTTAATTAGAAATTTTGCTGCGGTTCTTTTCTTTCCTCTCAATATCGGTCGGTCCCTAGTGCTTCTGCGATTTGGACCTGTAGTGACGATTTTGCAGGGTTACCCTGTTCGTCCAATCCCTTGAGATAAACAGCAAAGAGCAGTTTTACCACATCACATTCATTATCCTTTATTACTTCCACAAACCGCTAGTGAGAATTGGATCGCGTGATTTCAAAGAAGTAGCTTGTAAAGGGGTGAGATGTGTACACTATCTCTCTTTATCACAGAAATGTTTTCAATATCAAATCACCATCCTCAAATGAATATGATATTTCTGATGTAAGCGATTACATGCGCAAAAACAAATTCACGTTCAGAATTCGCGAGATTGTCTCATTCAGTTTCAGATAGCGACAATATCGGCTTGATTGTCAGTTTATTTAACTCTAGCAAAAAATTGTGTGTGCTGGAGCGCGCAGGTATTTGAAAGAATGGCAATGTATTGTCTGACTATTATAGAATAAAAACTGTATTCGCGAGGCATTCAATGGCATATCATACAGCATCGAACAGGAAGAAATGAATGAAACGAGGAATTATAATTTCACTGTAGTAATGTCATTTCCTCATAAACCGTTGATGTTACATTTCTTTTTATATTGAATACTACAGTATATCTAAAAAAGTAAAATAATTTGATTTTTATATATAATAAACCGTCGTTAGCGCGAAATTGCTTGAAACGAATTTTGCCCTAACACGAACAAAACTTCGGTCCCGGCTAGGTATTAGAGTATTACGGACATTTATGATACTCAGATAACATGAATTTTTATAATATGAACTCCGATTATTTCGGTTCCTTGAAATCCGTGTTAATGAGGGTTTACTGTACTTTCTTTTGTTCACGATATTGTACCTATTTCTTCTTTCTCCCCTTTCTGATCTTTTTCTTTGAAATGTTTGTACGTTATTTTCTTGTTCCTCTCTATCCCTGTTTTTCATAGTCTCTTACACCATGTCTCCGCACTACCCTTAAAGATCCCGCAGTGGTAACATCTGGCTCCCACGTGACTTCCGTTTCTGAAATATTATTTCTGTGCTTCCATTGCTGCTGGAGTTTTCTTGGATTTTCCGCAGTTCCCCCTCCCCTTCTCCAGCAGCGTCGGCCGGTTACTCGTCCGCTGAGGGGTCGATAATGGTCCAGCAAAAAAGGGTCTGAGAACACTGCGACAGTTGCGAGGCGTAAAGGTGGTCTTACACCAGTAAGCGCAGCTCATTATCATGTTGTAAATCTGCTACAAGCCGTGCGCTGTAGTTTATAAGTCCTTAATGCTCGGAATGCAAAGAGGGCAGTTGGTATTGAAGCAGAATAGAAAAGGTACTGGCAGGTTAGACTTGCAAAACTACCGACAATCACCTCTGCCGCCGAACTCGCCTCCGTAGAATAGATGAAAAAGAAATTAAAAGATTCTGGATGTCATCCGCATTCATTTTTTTAAAATTTAACGACGGATGTTTCTCCTCTACGCGTTTGTGTGATGATAGCTAAAAATGGCAACAATTAATAAAATCGAGCTCATTGAATTCTGGATATATTGCAGGATGTTCAGAAGTCTATGGTCAGTAAAGGCAACTAATAAAGAACGGATAGATGGAGAACGAAATAATTAGGAAACCTTAAAAATTAAAATATCGCGTGAAGCGGACTTACTTTCCTAAATAACAATACTATTACGAACTGATGATAAAACGAAATATGCTTTATTTAATTTCATCGTGCAAATACGTTTTAATTACAAGTCGACGTAGCCTACTTGAGAAAGGAAACAAAGTACAATAGGAGTATCATGGCTGTACTACATAAAAATTGAACTCTGATGCAACGTGTCACAAATATGAATGAGCAATACGTAATTGAAACGTTATAAGAAAATAGTTGACGTACTTTTAAAAAAATGCATTTCTTTATGAAGTAACATTATTCGTTTATTTCCTATGATTATTTTAAGTTGAATAAATATTCTTAACAAGCAAATAACAGTGAATTTGAGAATTCTGAGGGCTTGAAAGTTATGATAAACCTCTTTATGGATACGTAGGTTGTCATGTTTTTTATTATGTATTTTGATATCATATTTAAAATTACTATTTTCTTAGAATAATTTACCATAGATAGTTTAAATTAGCTTCCCGCAGATTTGACATTTTAATTACATGTCTCCGAGATAATTTTATTACACTTGAGCTTTTATTAATCCAATTTGCGTTTCAAATAAAAATCGTATGATAAAGAAAACCTATAATTAAAGAGTGAAACCGAAAAAAGAAAAGATAAAACTTATTCTTTTCGTCATTTTAAAAAGGAATGCAATATTTTGCAATATTTTTATTACCTATCTCTACTATTTTCTTAAAAAATTGTCATTTTCACTAGTGACAGTATGTTCTGCGAGAAGGAAGATTTGCATCAATTGAAGAGGACGGGCTGTGTAGAATTAAAATCATGCTACCGTCGTAATACAGCCCCTGGCTTCTGGAAGCGTTCCAAGAAGGGTGGAGTTGCCTTGCCTCAGAGATATTTCTTTGTGCCTCGGAGGAGCCAGCGTCCAGTGAATGAGGACGGCCCAGTTCGTCATGCCACTCTTGATCCTCAGCTCCAACCATTGCACGTCTGACGCAAGGCGAGCGGGGGGGGGGGAGGGGGTTGCTTCTCGAGGAATATAAGTGAGCGAAAGATGTGGGAATGCTTTTCTCCCAACCCCTTCTTCTCCCATCACTCCAATTCCTTTACTCATTCTTCCTTCTTACACTTAGCCTTTCTCCATCTTTCTTTGCCTTTACCCTTCCCCTTCCTTTCCCTTTTCTGTTTCTGTTTTGCCAATTCTAGTTCTCTCTTTTTCTTCTCCTCTTCCCCATCTGCCAAATTAATTTATCTCCTTCCCCTCCTATGTCTCTAGCATATCCTTCTTTCTCTCTCTTCTTCTTCCCCCTTTCTACACCCACTTCATCCTTTCTGCACCCACTTCATCCTTTCTGCCCCCGTTCCTCATTCATTTCTTCCTTTATTCTTCCTCCTACCTCTGTCTCCTTTTATCCTTCCTCTTCTGAACTTCTTTCCCCATTCATCCTTATCTTCACCTGAAATTCCACGTTTCTCAACGTTTTTGCCTTTTCCCATTTTCTTCTACTTCATCCTCCTCACCCCTACCACACATCTCGTGCCCGCCCCGCCTCCTTTGCCACACCTCCCCTTATTCCCCCTCTCCTTTCCTCTTTTCTTCCCTCTCTCGGAAAGTACCTTCATTTCTCATCATCCTGGAATTTGTCCTTGTTTGCTCTCGTAGCGCCTTGAAGAGCTCGCTCACATTCAGACGGAGACTTCGTCCATACTGCTGCGTACACCGCTCGCGTATCCACACGCGCTGGCCGTTAGGAAAATTCGATGCTGCTCCGGGCTCTCAGATCCTCTTTGTTTTTCTCCTTCAGAATCCCGGTTTTCACAAAGCTTTGCATGGATTCGAAAGTTTGCTAAGTCCGCAAAAATATTTTTGCAGATGCTTGTAGAAATATGTTGATATGAAATATGTAGACGTCTTGCCACTAGTATCGGTTGTGTTTTCGATTATCAATCTAAACACTGTAGTTATTTTTTTATTGTATTTGAAAAATGTTGTTTTAGATATTTTGAACACAGAAAGGTTACAATGAGGAACATTCTTAATAATTTATTCTAAAATTACACAATATATTTGTAAATACATAACATTGTCCTTGATGAATATTTAAGCTATTGATAATTAATGGTTTATATCTTTCCATTTCTATTTGTAATGAATGGGGAAAATATATTTTCAAAACTAAACAAAACAACTAAGTACAGGAGACTTTCCAGTGAGTCAATCTAACAACATCCCTAACGGACTTCGGTTTTAGATATTCTGAAACTGATCTGCTTTTTGTAGCTGAGCAGCTTCTGTAGCACAGTTTCAATATCCGTAAATAAACTGCATTTTACTTTTTTATATATTTGTAATAAAGTGATTATAGTGAACGTATCTATAATTTGATAACCGCAGTGTTACGCTTTCGAAACCCCAATAAATATTTATTTGCGAGATATATGTAACTATCTGTATATAAAACAATTATGTTCATAAACTGATTACATATTTCATTCTCATTTAAAATTAAAATTCATACATATATTGGAAATGTTGTATATATTTATGCCTTCTTGCTTAATAAAAATAATAATTAAGAATATTATTGTGCATTAAAAAGGTTGTAAGTTTATGTTTGAAAACATCTAAATCAAATGTACAATAATTCAGTGCAATGAAAATTAAAATAGGGGCAGAGGAATTTAATTTTAAAAAAAGTTTGTTTGGTATGAAGGCTTCCTTTGCTTTTCAGTAGTTTACACGCGAATACGCCGAGCCACTCTCATGTTCCCTTTTGTTCCCGAAATCTCCCTCGGTCCTCGGAGTGTGCCGGCTTCCTTAAACTCAGGATCCTGTAACCTCCGCAGCCCGAGCGCACCGACTTCCTCTGCGAGTCTCCCGAGACGTTACCACCCAGCAGCACCTCCGCCTACTTTGCTAAGGCTTATGCGCCGCCTCTCCCTTTAGTTTCACCCGTCCTCTCCCACACTCCAGAGCGCCTTCGCTTCCCTTATCTTCGTTCATTGTGGCTGCCCTAGCTCCTCTGATGGGCAGGATGCTGTCGAACGAGAGGCTTCGGTGGTGTAGCGGTTAGCGTTTCAGGCTGTTACACCGAAGATCGCGGGTTCAAATCCGATCGAAACTGTGAAATTTTAAAGGGGAAGTCCTTCGTATGCCTTCCTTGGGAAAGGAAGTAATGGTGACTTTTCCACATTGTTCCCATTGGGGCTAGCCTAGTTTCTCCTATGTTGGTGCTGTTCTATTTTATTTTAAGCGAGTGGCTTCTGTGATGCAATAGTTAGCAAATAGGACTGTTGTATCAAAGTTCGCGGGTTCAAATCCTGTCGAAGCTGTGAGTTTTGAAGGGCGAGAAAGTACTTCGTAATTCCTTCGGAGGGAAAGTAAGGTCGGCTGTCTCAGGTTGTACGTGTACTACATGAAAAATATAGTAAAAGAAACCTCTTGAGCTCTCGTCGCCCGAGTAGTACTGTTTTCTCTGCTAGGGAAATTTACTTAGTTTAGGCGGAAGAGGGGACTTGGGCCTCGCCCCATTAAGGAAAGTATCATTGAGTGGAACTAAGTGATGCTTTATCCCGCAGCGTGAAGTCGGCAGGGTAGCCGGGATATAGGGAAAGAATTGATGCGATAAACTACGCACCAGAAACCACACCAGGGCCACGTACAGTATACACCTCTACCGGTCCCACCTCCTACAACCTTTCTGCATCCACAGACATAAATATATCGACTTCGTCCCAATGCGTCTTCTCACTCGGATCAAATCGTAAACCTTGTCACCATTCCTCGCCGTCCCTCCTTGTCCGACACTGTGATCGCCGCCTTGTGCGACCAACTTAGCCGTTCGTGTTTCCTCTCCGCCTGTCTGTCTCCTCCCCCTCACATTGTTTGCGATCTACTATATACCCGTCCACCTTGATGACCCAATTTCCCCGCCTTCCCTCCCTCCCTCCCACTTTTTTCGGCGGATCAATTTCTCAGTCGATTCACATCAACAACAAAACATTGAAGTCTTAAAATATCGATATTCGAAATCACAATATCAATAGTTGAAACATCGATGTCTCTAGAAAAGCATCAATGTTTTCAAAACAATACATCGGCCCAATACTATCAATTTTTCCATCATCGATGTTTTTAAAATTGGCGTAATAACCTCCAACTCTAACATTAGAGGCCTTAACATTGTTTGCGCAGGGAAAAAATAATTTCACAGTGGCCTTAAGTAAATAAAATAGTAATGATAATAATAATAATAATAATAATAATAATAATAATAATAATAATAATAAAATAAACAGAACTAAAATTGGGCAATCAAGGTCATCCCAAGTGGTTAGAACTTCATTCCGTCGTAGATGTAACAGGGTAAAGAAAGCAGTGGAAGACCCTACGGGGCTGTCAATCCGCGTGCGACATACGAGAAAAGGCGAAGGAAGAAAACACAGGGCTATCTCTCGGGCGAGAGATTGTTCCATGTAGGTATTACAAAGAACGTTCGCTTCGTTCAAACATGAACTGACAGTTGTTGCTTCAGTTATTTCATATTTTCACTTTTGAAAAGTGTAGTTTTATTCACAAACAAATTATTTAAAATTTAAAAACAATGAGGTTTAAAAAAACATCGATTATATAACAACCAAATTGATGTTTCTATAAAAGTATCGATGTTTTCAAAACATCGACAACGAACTCGCATCCCTAGCCCGCGAGCGCGCGCTTCGAGCCCTCACCGCGCATGCCAATGCAACCCCACCCACTCTCCCTCCATCTTCCACCTCTCCCCCCCCCCCGTTCGCCCCGCCCCCACCCTCCGGGAGACGCATCGGCGCCCGGCGCACGTCCGCGCGGGTAACGAGGGCGTTAAATATGTAGCGCGGATATTGTGGGCTGGCGCGCTCCTAGACGCTTCCGCGACCTCGTTCCTAGGAGCGGCTCCGCGCCCGCCACTTAACCAACTCGAACGCCTAACTTCTCCCATCTCCCAACTTCTCGGCTGGGGTTGCCCTACTTTTACTTCGATTTTTACGCCTTCTGTTGCGATCCTTCTTTCCGTCTTGTGTTCAATTTGTATGCGTCGCATAAACAATTTGAAGTTTTTTTTTGTATTTTTTTACGTCCTCACACTTCTGGCATCCGTGAAAGTTGTAATAGTCTCCCTTCACAAAGTCGTTTCGTATTATATTTTTATAACGAAAAATTAGTTGCTTGCCATGTTCTTCGCAAAACAACTAATCAATTTTGTGCTTTACCATTCAATAGGCGTAACGTTCTCTTTATTGCATTTTTTAAAATTTAATTAGCAAGTGTTGCTTAAGTTAACCCTTGTATTTCTATTGAAGAAGTTTATTAATACTTTTCTTGATTGTATCTTCTTATATACTTTACACTAAGCGGTCTTCTTCCTTCTTGATCTTCATCTATCGCTTCCCTGCAGCCTCAGACTTGACGTCTTTTGGAGGCACCGACTCTCCTTGCCCCGGACTCACCTACCAATCCGCTCAGAGGAAGACGGGACCGCCGCCCTTAAAAGATGCAGGCACATGCTCCCACGGATGCAACTTTAAAACCGATATTTGTTGCGCACGCATGCACGCACACGCGGCGGGCAGGCTGGCGCGCACGCGCCACGCGGCCCCGCGGTTCACAGCCGCCTGAAATGAAATTTTTAATAATTCAAGGAGGCCGCGTCGCCGGCGTTTGTTCCAACCGCCGCCGCCGTCGCCGCCAGTTCGCAATTGTCAGCTTTGAAATTATTAGCCTCTCGGATCGCGCCTTCGAAGGCAGACGTGTGCCTCTCCGGAGGCAGCATCGACGCGTGTGGCACGATGTATTGGTGGAGTGAATCGGGGTCCAGAATGGGAAATGTGGCCTGTTCAGCGTTGGGATGGCGCTGTTGAGAGTGATTGACTGGGTTGTGAGAAAGGATGCTGCATTCAGAGGTGTTGAGAGCTCTCAGTCGACGTTTCCGCCGGATTTGGAATGGTCCTATAAAACAGGGGTGAAGGTTTAGCGCGCAAGGCGCGCTAGCGCGCGGCAGGTCTTCACCTTTTCTACCAATGCATCTTAGATGAATTTTCAGTTCTCTAAAGAAGGATTAGATGGATTTTCGGTAATCTACAGCTTGGACTTAAATACTAACTTTATTCTGCGTAATGTTATTTAGTTCCTTGTGGAGTTTTCAATTGCCTCTGATCTTACCAAACATTACCAACTTTAAAATTATTTAGATCAGTCGAGAAGGATGCACTGTCGCGAGTAGCGACGGCAAAGTCTAGGAGCAGAGTGAAGTGAAGTGAGAGTGGCAAATGCGAGCTGGGCAGAGATCGGATGGCTCAGCAGTGATTTAACGTTTGTTTCGTTCGAAATTACTCGTATGAAGTGTCTTAATCTCTCTGCACCTGTTTTCTCTGGATTTGTGACAATAGTACATTAACAGTGAAGGTTCGACGACTTTATGCGCGTCAGACCTTCATTGCACCAGCTTTCCTTCTGTCACAACGGCAGATAAGGAAGCAATAGAACAATGCCCCCATCGTACTTTACGTCCTTGTGGCACGCCAGGAACCCTATTTCTAGTAATATAGCATGTCAAGATGTCTTAAGGGACTTATTATTGTTCGTGAACCCGTAAACTAAGTGGATCACTATTCCCCTAAGTGTAGTTCATGACATCGTGGGAGATGATCTCCATCGAAATGTCAGACACGGCGTCCACCTATACAGCGAACAAAACTTCAGCAGAAACAAGATCTAAGCTCCCGACTGGTCTCTTGAATTTTATAGTAATGTAGTGTATGGATGTGTGTGTGTGTGGGTGGGTGAATGTTTTCGAGAGGAGAATGATGCAGAGGGAAATATCGCGAGTTGTCCGTGGCTCTTTTGTGTGGTTACAGCTTCTGCATGCCCCTGGTATTTAACAGGGAAACTACGAAAAGCTGTGTGTGAAAGCAACCGACCGCTATAATTTTCCTCCTGCCAGTGCTGAATTTGATACAGCTATCTAGAGTCGAAAATCCGCCACCGTCAGCACCCAACCATAAGTCAACCATGCTTCAGAGACATTGTTGCTGACCTATCTCAGCGGGAACATGTAATTAAATCTCACTCGCACATTGCGTTTGAAAACATATTTCTTTGCATAACACACCCAAAATTAGCTTTTCTTACCTGCCTGATTGTATTTCTTCCACCAGAAACTTTTAGTACAAAATAGGTTATACATGAACACGTAAGATGTCTTGTGAAATTCATACTAGTAGATAATGCTAAACCATCCATCAGCGGCACTAAAGTTGGCTTTGAATGTTCAGAGATCCTTTTAGAATGTGATCAGCAAACATTTTGTAACTTCGCATATTTACTTACGTCAGTCGCAACATAAAGGTGGTGACCTGTCAAGCCTGTGTTTGGAATGTCTGTCAAACTGCTAGAACGAGATTCTATCAATAGTCACTCTGACACTAGCATATACGACTGTCACTCGTCTAACATGTGTCGTTTGTTTATTGTTTCCTGAAATTGTTTTTTAAATGTTCACTATTTTCTAAATATCAACAATTTTCCCCCTCTAGTGAATTATTTTTGAATGAATGTTATTTTTAAAACTGATAGACCCTTCATTAGTAAAATTGACGTGCATTATTAGAGAAATATGACAGTTGCATGCCAATTAAATTAATAAATAATGTTCGATCGTTAAATTACTTTTTCAATTAATTCTATCGTAAGAAATATTGCAATACTTTATTTTTCAAGATGACTTTTGGTAGTTTATTGGTTCATAAAAGCGATTAATCAAAAACAAAATTAGATTTTAGAATTGTGCACATTACATGTCTTTCGAAAGTTCAGGTTGAGAAAATAAACTCAACTGGCGCAAATGAAGAATATTTTCTTGTGTAGAAATAGTCAACTAGCTAATTATTTCTTTTCCTGACTTCTCCTGGTCATAAACGCTGAGTATTCAAATTCGAATTTCAATCCTCTACGTCCCAAAATCCCCTGAAACTATGTTAAACTATTGAATCGTTACCACAAGACTTGTTGACATAGGTGGAGAGGAGGAGACAAATTGTAGGTACAATATGACGAATATTCAAAAGTGCTGAAGAAATACAAAGCCAAAGAAAGTAAAATAAAAGCATAAAACAAAATACCGGGAAGGATAAGAATTGACAAAAGAGCAAAATTCTCGTATTAACAACTATTCACAAACAAAATCCAGAAACCACATGGCCACATGACAAAGTTCATTTTAACTGAGTAATTCTCTGAAAGGTAGGTTCTGCTCGAATTAGATTTGAGTTTGAGTATCGTCCCCAGACAACGCTAAGCATTTAACCAGTTCGTGGCCTTCCAAAATCCAATTCTGGAAACGTCCGTTATTGCTGTCGCAGTGCTTGTTCTATTCGCAGCTCGGCTAGGCCCTTGCTACCGCTCGACGGTATCCTCGCGGCCGTGCGCTCCGTTGCACAAGCTGAATGCGCCTCCTCACCGGCTTTGCCGCCTCCATTTCATAGCTACCTCCAGCACCGCCACGCCCACCACGCCCCGCTTTCATCCCCGTCCCATCCTCGCCTCCGCGTCCCATCCCCGCCTCCTCCGCCGCCCTGGCCACTGTCTTCGCCACCGCGACCGACCCCTCCCCCGCCATCGCGTCTCTTGACACCTCCTCCGCCGCCGCCTCAGCCTCTGACTTCGCCACCGTCACCGTCCCCTCCCCCACCACCGCATCTGTTGACACCTCCTTCGCCGTCTCTGTCCCTGACTTCACCGCCGCCACCTTCCCCTCCCCCGCCATCACATCTGTAGACATCTCATCCGCCGCCCTCGCCTCTGTTTTCGCCATCGCCACCGTCCACTCCGCCACCTCCTCCTCTGACTTCGCCACTTCCCCATCCCCTCCGCGCCACCACATCTGTAGACGTCTCCTCCGCCACCCTTGTCAATGTTTTCGCCACCGCCACCGTCCCATCCCCCGCCACCGAATCTCTTCACACTTTCTCCGCCGCCTCCACCTCTGACGTCACTACCATCGCCTGCACCACTCCACCGCTACTACCGCCGCTTCATTTCTCCAACGCTCAGCCGACCTCGTTACATCCTTCCTTCCTGTCCCTCGCTCGCTCGCTCGCTCGGCCTGCTTCGCGCCGATTTCCACCGCGCCCCGCCTCCCTTTTTCTCCCTGGCGGTGCCGACGCCGCGCCGTCGGAATTGCATCGCACCTCGGCTCCGTGACGGCTCTGGGCGGCGCCAGACGCCGCACCGTCGCACCGCCTTCTCGGCCCTCCCACTCACGGTCGCTTCTATGCTGCGCGCCCACGCTAGTTCATTTGTTCTGGTTTCTCTCCGTGGAGCTTCACTCGCCACCTGACTGCCGCGCTTCACAAGATTCAAAGTAGTCATTTTTATGCACACTCGAACCAACGCTGATTTGTCTGTTGCTTGTCCGCCGCCGACGCCCTCTCCTCCCACTCACGGCCGCTTCTATGCTGCGCGCCAACATTAGTTCATTTGTTTTGGTTTCTCTCCGTGGAGCTTCACTCGCCACCTGACTGTCGCGCTTCACAAGATTCAAAGTAGTCATTTTTATGCACACTCGAACCAACGCTGATTTGTCTGTTGCTTGTCCGCCGCCGACGCCCGCCCCTCCCACTCACGCCCGCTTTTATGCTGCGCGCCAACATCAGTTCATTTGTTCTGGTTTCTCTCCGTGGAGCTTCACTCGCCACCTGACTGTCGCGCTTCACAAGATTCAAAGTAGTCATTTTTATGCACACTCGAACCAACGCTGATTTGTCTGTTGCTTGTCCGCCGCCGACGCCCTCTCCTCCCACTCACGGCCGCTTCTATGCTGCGCGCCAACATCAGTGCATTTGTTCTGGTTTCCGGAGCTTCACTCTGCCACCTGACTGTCGCGCTTCACAAGATCTTCAAAGTAGTCATTTTTGGCGCACACTCGAACCAACGCTGATTTGTCTGTTGCTTGTCCGCCGCCGACGCCCGCCCCTCCCACTCACGGCCGCTTTTATGCTGCGCGCCAACATCAGTTCATTTGTTCTGGTTTCTCTCCGTGGAGCGTCACTCGCCACCTGACTGTCGCGCTTCACAAGATTCAAAGTAGTCATTTTTATGCACACTCGAACCAACGCTGATTTGTCTGTTACTTGTCCGCCGCCGACGCCCTCTCCTCCCACTCACGGCCGCTTCTATGCTGCGCGCCAACATCAGTGCATTTGTTCTGGTTTCTCTCCGTGGAGCTTCACTCGCCACCTGACTGTCGCGCTTCACAAGATTCAAAGTAGTCATTTTTATGCACACTCGAACCAACGCTGATTTGTCTGTTGCTTGTCCGCCGCCGACGCCCGCCCCTCCCACTCACGCCCGCTTTTATGCTGCGCGCCAACATCAGTTCATTTGTTCTGGTTTCTCTCCGTGGAGCTTCACTCGCCACCTGACTGTCGCGCTTCACAAGATTCAAAGTAGTCATTTTTATGCACACTCGAACCAACGCTGATTTGTCTGTTGCTTAATCCGCCGCCGACGCTCCCTCTCCTCCCACTCACGGCTGCTTCTATGCTGCGCGCCAAACATCAGTGCATTTGTTCTGGTTTTCCGGAGCTTCACTCTCGCCACCTGACTGTCGCGCTTCACAAGATTCAAAGTAGTCATTTTTATGCACACTCGAACCAACGCTGATTTGTCTGTTGCTTGTCCGCCGCCGACGCCCGCCCCTCCCACTCACGGCCGCTTCTATGCTGCGCGCCAACATTAGTTCATTTGTTTTGGTTTCTCTCCGTGGAGCTTCACTCGCCACCTGACTGTCGCGCTTCACAAGATTCAAAGTAGTCATTTTTATGCACACTCGAACCAACGCTGATTTGTCTGTTGCTTGTCCGCCGCCGACGCCTCTCTCCCACTACGGCCGCTTCTATGCTGCGCCAACATCAGTGCATTTGTTCTTGGTTTTCCGTGGAGCTTCACTCGCCACCTGACTGTCGCGCTTCACAAGATTCAAAGTAGTCATTTTTATGCAATAATTTCCTCGAACTAACGCTGATTTGCCTCCGCCGTTTGTCCGCCGCCGACGCCCTCCTCCCACTCACGGCCGCTTCATGCTGCAGCGCCAACATTAGTTCATTTGTTCTGGTTTCTGGTCCGTGGAGCTTCACTCGCCACCTGACTGTCGCGCTTCACAAGATCGGGAAGTAGTCATTTTTTATGCACAATTCTCGAACTAACGCTGCACGACGGCGCCGGCTGCTTGTCCGCCGCCGACGCCCTCTCCTCCCACTCACGGCCGCTTCTATGCTGCGCGCCAACATCAGTGCATTTGTTCTGGTTTCTCTCCGTGGAGCTTCACTCGCCACCTGACTGTCGCGCTTCACAAGATTCAAAGTAGTCATTTTTATGCACACTCGAACCAACGCTGATTTGTCTGTTGCTTGTCCGCCGCCGACGCCCGCCCCTCCCACTCACGGCCGCTTTTATGCTGCGCGCCAACATCAGTTCATTTGTTCTGGTTTCTGTCCGTGGAGCTTCACTCGCCACCTAATTGTCGCGCTTCACAGGATTCAAAGTAGGCATTTTTATGCACACTCGAACCAACGCTGATTTGTCTGATGCTTGTCCGCCGCCGACGCCCGCCCCTCCCACTCACGGCCGCTTTTATGCTGCGCGCCAACATTCGTTCATTTGTTCTGGTTTCTCTCCGTGGAGCTTCACTCGCCACTCGCCACCTGACTGTCGCGCTTCACAGGACTCAAAGTAGTCATTTTTATGCACACGCGAAGTAACGCTTATTTGTCTGATGCTTCTCCTGAGACTCTCAACTTCATTCACAATCTGATTCTTTTTTCATCAGCCAATTCGTTCTGCACTCACGCTTAGCCTATCGACAAATGTTTCATCCTTTCCAGATATCTCTCATTTCCTCTGAAAACTTAAGTTATTTTTAACACTTTTTTTGTCTATTTAATGCGTAGTGCAATTTTCTTTACATTTTGATCGGTTTTCGTAAGCCTGAATAATACTCGACCCCTCCTGTTTTTCTCACCTTCAATTCACATGTTCTTAATCGCCTTTTAATTTCAACTTCCGCATCCTTCGATTTTTAAACGTTTTCATTCTCTTATTGCTCTCAGCATTCTTCCCCTTTCTAGCAGTCTTCTCATCAACCCTCTTGATTTCCTTTTTCTCTAGACTCGAGCTCTCGCATCTCATCTTCATACCTCCAACTCCTCCCAATTCTCAGACTTTCTCCGCTCTCTTCTCCAGAGCTTTTCACCCCTTGAGCGTGCACCTTGAAGCCGCTACATCTCAACCCACACCCTAGCCCCTCCACCAGATTCGAGCTCCATTCCAAGCCCATCACATCCCCAACCCGCCATCCTCACCCCCCAACCGTACCGCTTGGTGCGGTACGCAGGTCCCGGAGCGCCGGTGGCCTCTCACAGGAATTTCGTTCTTGATTTTCTTAATTTTTTCCGCCCAGCCCGTTCTGTGCCGGCTCACCGGGCCAGAAATTAAGTTCTTCTCTGTCACAAAGGAGTGAGGGAGACGAATGAAATTTCTGGAAAAAAATGGAGGGTAAAAAAAAGAAAGGAAGTGGAGAAGTGAGCGCGCGCTCTGGTGGGCGGGGCGAGGCGCCGTTTGGGGCGTAATTGGTAAAAGACACGCGTCGCGTCGCTCTCGGTGCTTGAGCGGCGCGTGGAGGGGGGAGACGGGGTGCGGCACAAGACGTCGAGAGAAGAGCAGCGGTGTGAGGAATGAAGAGACAATATTGGCGGGGAATGTAATAACTGGGGTGTGTTGGGCGGATGTGTTGCACTTGCTGTAGCGGCTTCTGCAATAGTTGGAATATAGTGGTGTGGTTGAACTACACAGGTTTTCTCAGGATAAATGTCACAAACTTCTATGTGTTGTTTTCGTAAATTAGACTTCCCTTCTACTCTTTTATTACTGGCAAACGTATAATATGATCTTGTACATGATCTTTGAATTTTCTGCCTTGCTAATTAAAATATGAGCTTTTACTCGAGCTTTGGTAGTTAAGTTAGGCAAGCTTCAATCTATTTAATTCAATAAAACGCACAGAAAATTCATGTATGTCGGAAAATGGAATAAGCAAGACTTTCATACATGGAGTTGGTGTTGGACTTGCCGTTTGGATTAATTTTTAAAGAATTTATGTTCAAGAAAGAACCATGAAAGCTTGATTATGATGATGATGAAATTATTCTCTATTTTTACAGGTAAGTTCCTTTCCTACTTCTCATCCCCTGAAACTAAAACACGTTTTTGAGTCAACCACACGGTGAGTAAGATTAGTTTGAAAATTTTCTGATAATCCCACAATATATTAAATTAATCTCGAATATGGGTAGTGAATAATATTAACTTTTATAGGAAGGGATTTAAATAGAACTTGTTTAAGGAGAGAGAAAGAAAAGTTAGGTAATAAGATTGTAGGAGCTTCATGTAATTCTCCTGAGAGAATAACATAATCAGGGTCAGTAAAATTCCATATCATTCTTTGTTTTCAAACCATTTCCTTTTTATTTTTTTTGTTTAGTTTCAAACGCTCCTATGCCAAATTGCCTGTAAGTATCGTTGTTGTGTAGATATTGCACTAACTTGTACATTTAGGAGGCAGAGATAGTTGTACGAATAACATGTTTTGGTTTCATTGAACGAGTGCGAGTTCAAGAAATGAAGCACACTTTGCTCTCTTCGTGCTGTTAGGTGTGCATGATTGCATATGGGATACATATGAGATATGACACTAATTCTGAAGACAATAAAGATACAATTTAGCAAAAGAAAAAGTGTTAAGTCGCACTTAATCCTATTTATCAGTAACCATATTTACACTTCATCTCTATTCCAATTGACACCCAAATTTTTACTCTTCGGTACGTCTAGCTGCCATGTTTTGTGACCCAGCTAGTATTCCGTCGCTTCGTGTCATGTCTCCGGTCGGGGCGGCGTTCCCACACTGTGCCACCGGGCCCCGCCCCCGCCTCCGCTCCCGCCTCCGCCCCTGCCTCCGCTCCCGCCTTCACCCCCTCCTCCGCCCCCTCCTCCACCCCCTCCTCCGCCCCCTCCTCCGCCCCCTCCTCCGCCCCCTCCTCCGCCCCCTCCTCCGCCCCCTCCTCCGCCCCCTCCTCCACCCCCTCCTCCGCCCCCTCCTCCGCCCCCTCCTCCGCCCCCTCCTCCGCCGCCTCCCTCCGCCCCTCCTCCGCCCCCTCCTCCGCCCCCTCCTCCCGCCCCCTCCTCCGCCCCTCCTCCGCCCCCCTCCTCCGCCCCCTCCCTCCGCCCCCTCCTCCACCCCCTCCTCCGCCCCCTCCTCCGCCCCCTCCTCCGCCCCCTCCTCTGCCCCCTCCTCCGCCCCCTCCTCCACCACCTCACTTGCCGCCGCCCCCGCCCCCTCCCCCGCCTCCGCCTTCGCCCCCCACTTCTGCCCATCTGCCCGCCTTCGCCCCCCTACTTCGGCCCGCCTCCGCCCCCGCCTCCTGCCCGCCTCCGCCCACGCCTCCTGCCCGCCTCCGCCCACGCCTCCTGCCCGCCTCCGCCCCCGCCGCGCCGATGACTCGGCAGTCCGCCGGCGCCGCAGTCCGTCGTGGGTGGTCCGCGCCTCCGGCCTCCCATCCAGCGCCCCCGGGGCCCGGGCCGTGTTTGGATAATTAAGAGGTGTCCGTGGCTAGTTTCAGGAAGACCACAAAGCGGAGGCGGGCCCAAGGAGCGGCCCCCCCCCCCCAAAAAAAAGAAACCGAAGTGACGGGTCGGGACGGAACGGGACGCAGGCGCGGGTAGTAATTTTGACGTGCGGCGTGTGATCTCGAGTATCGGGTTGCGGCGGCCGTCGCCGCCGCTAATGGGGCGGGAAGGGAAACAGCTGCCGGGCAATTTCCTGCGCTGCCGTTCACGCACGGGACCCCGAGGATTTCTGCGGACGGCGGAGCTGTACTGGGCGAGTGGAGAGATGGGCGATAGGAAGTTTCGGGGTATGCTAACCATGGCGTGCTATGAGTGGTGTGGTGGGGTATGGAGTAACGGAGAGTGGTGTCGCGGGCTGAGAAGTGGTGCGACGTGGTGGATAGTGATACGAAGTGGCGGAATGTGCTGCGGCGTAGGGGAGAATGTGGCGGTGGGGTGAGGAATGGGGCGGTGAGGAGTGGAGTGGCGCGGCGTGGCATAGCATGGCGGGGAGTGGTGTGGCACGGCGGGGCGGGATGTGTTATGACGCGGCGGGGAGTAGAGTGGAGCTGCGTGGCGAGGAGTGTCGGAGTGTTCATGGAGGAGACCGGTTTGACGTGGCGGGGAGCGGGGTGCTCCGGGGTCTAACGGAGAGTGGAGTGGCGAGTAAAGTAAAGCCGGCTGTCCCATGTTAGCAGAGTTACTGCATGTAAAAGATCCTCAAGCCTAAATGAAGCCTCTGAGCCTAATTCAAATTGCCTGTTTCGTCGCCCAAGTAATACCTTCTTTCTCCCCTAGTTGGTGTAAGGAGCGTAATGAAATTTGCGTGGTCAGACGGAAGAGCAGGCCTCATGGCCTGAGTCTCGCCACGTAAAATAAGGCATTCATTCATTCATTCATTCATTCATGTTTTGTGGCGCGGTCTAACCTCGCAGGGGAGGGGGACGTGGCAAAACGTGCGTGACACAGGGAAGGCGGGGTAGGCATAGTAAGAGTGCGGGGGAGAGCAGGGCGGGGCAAATGGAGGAAATATGACGTGGGGTAAAGCGGCCAAGGATTGGGCAGAGGTCGGGCCAGGAGGAACGGCCGCGGACAGCAATGGGCAGCAAAGGACTGTTTGCTTAGGAGCTCATCCGCTCTTGGACACTCAGCAGTCTGCACAGGTCTGCAGATGTTTTCGGATGTGTCATGTTTTCAGATTTCTCAGAACAGAGTTGGGAAAGAGTCCAAATAGACATTGGAAGAAAGTTTTTACAAAAAGTACGCTATTGTCACGATACGATTTTTGTACGTTACGTGAAAAATCAATGTATTATCTATAATAAAACCATGCATAAAATTTTAAAAGTGGTAAATCAATATATTTTCTTTCGTTTCATTGAAAAGGAAATATATTAAGAGGAAGTTAAAGGTAAATAATTGTTTTATATGCGTAGAAACATCATTATTGCGGTCAATTGTAAGATCGAAAGTAGCTTTTTCATCATTAGAAAACCATTTAAATATATACGTGAACAAAGAACTTTAATGTTTTTTGTATTGTACTTTTTTGGCAAGTTATTGTCTAAACTATTTGCTGAACTACAGCCCAATGTATATACCTCAAGGAGAAATTGGCGAAGGCATGACAAATGAAACCAAAATGCATATTAGAGACTGATTGGAAACGGGAGAAATAGTGGGGAAATTTATCTCTATTTTGCAAAAACAAAGTTAATTATTTTGTGAAAAATATTGTAACATGAATATTCTATTTCAAAATCTATCGTAATGCACTACCAGCGAGTCCTCACTACTGTTCAATTAAACTCATCAAAATTATTTATTCCAATAACTTTATTGAGTTGGTAATGCAGATATACCTTTTCGAGCTAATTAGAGCGAATGCGAAACAATATTACTGAAACTTTATTGTTTATTTTAAAAATGAACATTTTATTTTCAGATTAATTTAAAAACAATGAATGCTAATGTATACGAAGATAAAAGGACAATACTGTTGACTTGGTGCAAACACCCAAACATTTTTATTCGTATAATTTTTACATCCACTCCAACTCACGTGTTATTTCACGTATTTACGTGTGTATACATTTCGTCCTTTTATTTCTACTAATTGAAAAAAGCGATTGACTGGAAACGGAACACATTTGTATCACAGAAGGTGGCTCTGTGTATCCCTTGTATGATATATCTATATCTATACTAATATATAAAGACAGAAGTGCGTTGTCTTCCAGCGCGGTAATCTCTGAATCTACTGAACCAATACCGATGAAACTTTTGTGCTAGCATCCTTTAAAAGTCTGGAGTACTATAGGCTATGATTTACAAACATAAACGGTAACATCTTTTCAAAATAATTACTTTTCTGGACATTTTTCGCCTAGCCCTACATCATAGATTCAAGAGTGCATCAATGGTAATAGTTTAGGTGCGCGCCACCAGAGGATGACGTCTGAGATCTACTACTGATTTCATCAATGTCCAGAATTATTGCAAAATTCATAAGAGTTTGAATAAGGTTATGTAATGTCCCTGTGTGAATATTTGAAAGAACGCCGTAATTGAAGTGGTAATTAATGTCAATGTTCATGTATTTCTTTTTGTCCGTGTTATATAGTAAGTGGCAAGAAATCATTGTGAGTTTGAAAGTGTGTAATAATTGAGGTAGGTTGAGAGAATAAAAAGTACAATAATATACGGTACACAATATACAGTAATGTACAATGTACAATATACACATATCGTATACAATCTAAACGTCTTCTTTTACAGAAATTTGTGACAACTGAATTGTTTGACTCAACGACTGTCACAATTGTCAAAACATATTACAAATGCCAAGAGATGGGTAGTCTACTAAAATTTTGAATCGGTTACTCAGAGGGAAGATCGACTTGCTGAAGTACGAGTACTTACTCGCCCCATTGAAAACAATACTGCAAGAAGCGGAGAAATGTGAATAATTCTCTAAGTAGTAGGGTAGATGTTCATTAGGACTCTCAATTTGACTATTTACTCAGTTCTTAGGTTCGAAATGGTAAAATGGAAAATGTGTATGTTTTCTATTATTCAGCTCTCACGTTACAATTGGTACAATGGAAAATGTTTAGTTGTCTTCAGTCCACCCAGTAAAAGTTTTTCTTCACCATTTGAAGGAGTTTTGTGCAGTGGTATGTATTTTCGGAATGACCATTTACATATTAAGACTAATATGTAGAGTTGTTTGCATATCAATT